>BQNB010004110.1:63506-109947 GCA_026074375.1 Tanacetum coccineum | reverse complement strand
AACAAGTAAACAATAAAAGCATATAAAGCACTTAAGAAATGAAGCACGAAAACGATAACGGGAAATTAAAAATGCGATATTTAAGTAAGTATCTCAAAATTAACCCCTACGAACATAAATTTAGTTTCTAAACCTTCTAAACATTAAAAGAAAATTTTCAGAAAAAGAAAGTTATTTTTTTTGTTATTGTTTATTTTTTTATGATTTTTTAAGGTTTTTAGACTAAATAAATGAAAGAAAAATACTAAATATTGAATTAAAAATCCTAAAAAAATCCTAAAAGTTGCTAACAATGAAAGGAATGCAGGAAAATTATAAGCTCAGAATAAGCCTAAACGAATAAGCCAGGAAAAGTCGAATAAGTACTCGAAGTGCTTAATACCAAAGTGAACCAAAAAGGGGTTAAGTATAACTAGAAAGCACCCTTAGACGTAAAAGTCCCAAGGGCGCAGATGGCAGTGGAGAGGTGCATTAAATAAAAGGGTTTGAGTTGGGAAAGGGAGAGGTCATGGGTTCGACCCCCATGACCTTTTCTTTTAGAAAACATTTTTTTTATAATTTTCTTTTGGCACAATCTAAAGAATAGCAAAATAAGCAGATTTAATAAAAGCACTTTTTCTGAAATGATTAATAAGCCAGGAATAAGCTAAAAAAATAAGACAGATTATATGTAACATCCGAGAATTTTCGAATTTTTGAATGACTATTTCAATCGTTGACTTTTAGTGTCTGGCTTGACTTATAAGAACGACCACCTAAAGCACGTTTTCACAACTCGGACCCTAAAACAATTTGATGTAAAACGATCTTTCAGACAACTTTTCAGTTTTGACCGAGACCTGGAAACAGTCAGAAGGTGACTGAAATGCCCTCGCTAAAATTTTTTGAACAACGCGTACCGACCCAAAATAATTGAATTTATATTTAATTATCATAAATTATTTAATAAAAATATTTATTAAATTAATATTCTGTTAATCGAAAGTGTTGGTTAAAAACGCAATTATGGAAATTAAAAATCATTTTACGGACCAGTTTATCGGAAATAGACAAAATAAATAATTAAACGTTTTATATAAATTTTATGAAACATTTACGAAAATTAGTCAAGTGAATACTCATTTTTATCAGAAAAATGATTCGGAAAATAATGGCGAAAGTTTCGTGTGTTGAATCGTCCGTTAGGTCGCTCAAATGAGTCCCGAACCGAAAGTTATAAAAACTACGTTAAATATTTACGATTTAAACCCTATACTATTATAAACTTTCTATTTTATTTTAAAACTTTTATATTTATATAAAAATTCTTATACACTTAAATCATTTTTATCATCTCATATTATACACATTCAACTCTTCTCCCTCCTCTCTCTCCCTCAAACTTTTCCGGCAGCCACCAGCCATCGCCGGCCACCATCTCCGGCCGCCGGAATGACCTTTCCGAGCGACGTTCTTCCGACCAACACCAAAAAATCCTCACCATCAACGGATCTCCCGATACTCACACTCATCTCCATTCAAGGCGTCACTGCCACCGAAACCACATACACCGACACACCACCATAGTCATATAAGACCATTTCATCATATATTCATCATCATACCTCCACCATCATCAAGATCATCTTCACGCCATATCTTATCCACCTCGACCACACCACCACCTCCACCTCGTCACCACCCTCCTCACAAGGGTGCGTTGGATTTTGCAGACCCACCGAGGGTGGGGTAAGGTTGGTGATACAAGTGGCACCAAAGGATGCCGTTTGGTGGTTATTTGCACGCAGGTCGTGTGTATTGGTTGTGGTGGTAGCACGGAGGGTGCGTTCGTAGGGATAGAAGACAATAAGAGTGCGGTTTGGTTTGGTTCAATGGTTCCATACAGGTGATCTTGCGTCAGGTTTGCTTATTCGACGACAGGATGCGTTTGGTTTACAACCGAGTCGGGTGCGTCTGTGTGGTGGTAGCAATTAGGACGCGTTTTTGGTATTGTAGGATTTCCCATCAGTTTAGGGTGGTTTTGTTTTGAAAGTAACACCATAAGGGTGCGTTTTGCATCCGAAGTTTGGCACCGAAGGGTGAGTCCGTTCATTGGTGTCAGCCACCCCGAAAGGGTGTTATGTGTTTGGCGAGTCTCGGCACCATAGGGTGCGTTTTGGTTTGAGTAGGGTAACCCGAGGGTGTTTGGTGTTAAGTGACAGCCCTAAAGGAGCGTTTGGTGTGCATACGTAACATAGGGGTGACGTTTGCATGCTGTGAATAAGCCATAGGGGTGTGTTTGGCATGGCTTGTGAATAGCCATAGGTGCGTTTGGTTAAGTGGGGAAGAAACGCACGTAGAGTACTTTTGGTTTTGTTAATAAACACATAAAGGGGTTGTTTGGTTTAAGCGAGAGACACAAATGGGCGTTTGTTTAGCGGGAACAACAAGATGTGCGTTTGGTGTCAAACGAAAACAACGAGGGTTTGTTTAGTTATACTTGACAAAATGAAAATAACGTAAGTTTTTACCAAATATTAAACCGGGATAAATAATAATTGGTGTTTATCGCGTAAACCCCCCCCCCCCCCCCCCCCCCCCCCCCCCAAATTAATTTTTATTTTTTTTCTCACACTCATTTTTGTTTTTAAACCCCCCCCCCCCCCCCCCCCCCCCCCCCCCCCCCCCCCATTTTTTTTTTTTTTTTAAATTTTTTTTTTTTTTTTTTTTTTCTTGTTTTTTTTTTTTTTTTTAAAATAAATATAAGACTTATTAATTTGGGTTGATTTAAGTATAATGATATATATATATGGTACATCTAAAAACGCGAGCATTGAAATATGGAAACGTTAAAAATTGCAACATATTGATTTTAGGGAAAACGTCGAGTTTTGCAAAAATGGCGGAAATCGATATATAAACGGAAAGTCACGATTTGAACATATTTATAAACTTTATTTATCTATTAATGTCCGCTAAACTTTTATTGTTTTATAAACGATAAGGTGCCTAATGTATTATATTTTATAAATATTAAAGTTAACTATAACAATAACCTGACAACGAACGGAAAACAATACTTTTTACAATGAGATAATTATTTTAGACAGATTCCGTCAATGAAACGAAACTTGATTTATAAAATATTAAATTATATTATTATATTTAGTAATAAAGGTTAACAACTTTAGGTTGTTTAAGTATAATAGTAAGACTAGTGTCACTTTTATTCAATGTCTTTGGTAATTAAATGGATGTCAAACTAATTGGTTAATTATCAACTAGCTTTATATATAATACCTACAGGTATATTATACTTTTCATTAAATCTATGATTGATCGTTTTTTGTGATATAATTTACTGGTAAGAATTATATAAGGGTTTTATTTTTCATAAGAAAAACATTTAACGAATATATAATATTACACGCTTTGCGTTTTTTTTCATTTATTTATTTAACATACATCAACTATTACAACCTTAAACTATCTTTTATCAACGTGTAGCGTTACTTAAATTCACGGAAACCCAACGCGTTACTCTTGGCTACCCAAGTGAGCTTAGACGTTAAGACTAGTTGCAACTTCTTGTCGACGCCGGTTCAGTTCCCGTTTCGTCCTGTGTAACTCAATGTGTACATTCCCGCCAATCGTTCTTCAGCATCGATGTGAGTTTATAACCCCTCTTTCACTTGTTTTACATTTACTTTACAAATATCGGGGGAGAATACATGCTCAATACAAACTTTTTGTTTCAATATTCGTTTACATTATCTTGTACTTACTTTTCTACATACTTGGTTTACATACTTGATTTTTGCATATTCATTACAAACACATTTTACTGATGTTTTCATATCGGTTTCATACTTATTTGCAATAGCTCGCTATGGGATATATATTATTTGACTTGATTTTGGTCACCCCCTCAAATGCTTACCTTTACATTTGAAATGATTTTCGATTTTCGTAGATTTGTCTGGCGCATGCAAGGGGCCAACAAGCACTACATGCCCGGGTGTTGCAGATGGAACACCCATGATGGGAACACATTATTTGTATCACTGCTCGACTTCGGGCCATACAACATAGTCTTCGTCACATCCGTCTTTGAAACTGTAAATCACTGGAGTGTGAGGCGAATGTTTGAATTAGATTTATTTGGATTGATAATCCTCGTTCGAATTGTGATTAGCCTATCATTAGCAATAAGTTAAGTTTCTATTGCATGTTGTCTGGAGCGTAAACTTATGATTATGAAATAGATCTATTCTGGGATTGACCAATCCCCGTTCGTGTGATTAGCTATCAACAAGGTAACGAACGTATATAACATGTCGGATCATGTTGGGGACTACAGGTCCCCCGACACATTACATAACTTGGTAAACAATTTTGGTGACATTACATCGGTCATGCATTTTTTTATAAACCATCTTTGGGATAAGATTGTTACATTTTGGTAACATACAATTGGGTGTGCATATTTTTTTAAATTTTTACATGGTTTTCTGTGATGACACAGTGGATAATACATTTGTTGAATATCTTAACATTCATATTAAAATAATCTATGAACTCACCAACTTTAATGTTGACACTTTTAAGCATGTTTTTCTCAGGTGAATTAGATGCTTGGATTATTTGATGTGCACTGGAGTCTTTACATTCAAGTTTTTCATGGTGATGCAATTATGGGGACAAAATTGAGTTTGATTTAATGAAAATCTACAAGGATTGTTTTATCATGCGAAACTTTTAGAGGTCGTTCTCTTGTATTCTTGAGAGGTTTTTGTATTATGAAAGTAACACTCCCTGCTTTTTCGCTGGCGACACATTTTTGGGGGTGTTACAGATTGGTATCAGAGCACTGGTTATAGAGAACTAGGTTGCATATTTTACCCTAGACTATAACCGTTTTCACAAACATTGCATCACATCAAACATTTTTAAAGTGCATACACGTTACTTGCTTATGTGCTTACATGACATACATATATGTAATATATATGCTTACTTCTTTTGTATATCGCAATTTATTTTTATAAGAGTTATTAGCTATAATACCAAGCATTTCTTTAGCATTGTGATTGCACAATGGTCTCGATTATACCTCAGACATTGTGAGTTATACAATGGTCTCATATTACTTCTTAGACATTGTGAGTTGCACAATGGTCTCATTTTGTTCTCAGACATTGGAAGTTAAACAATGGTCTCTAAGGATATTTTTCTTCAATAGCGTTATACTATTTTGTATTGCACAAAGCCCGTCACAGTCCTGTTTACATGGGATTATGTATGAATTTAAGTATTACAAGTCTGTGTTATGGGGCGGGACTGTAATATGAGGATTGTTATTGTTAATGGCTATTGTTAACAAAGCCCATCACAGTTATGTTTACATTGAATTATGTATTGATCTAAGTATTGCAGGTCTTGTAATGGCATTGGGGACTTGTAATATGAAGGATTGATATGATAATTGATATGTTAAGACAAACCCGTCACAGTTCTGTTTGCTGGGATTTATGTATGAATCTAAGTATTACAAGTCTTGTTTGGGAGGGGCTTTGTAATAGGAAGATTGATATGATAATAGCTATAGCTTGTTTTTCGTTCATCATGACCCCTATCTTTTACTTTACCGATGCTGCTCATTAACGTCTGTTACATCTCTATGTGATTTCCTCGATCGTCTTTACTCCCTGTTCCGAAAGACGGAATTTTAAATAATCGTTCCATACTCATTTAGAGCATCGGCATCGTTGATGTCATTCACCACTTTGAAAACTTTGTGTGCACGCGTGTTGCATCAGAAATTATTAAGTAGGATGATTTATAATCTGTTTATTTAAAAGGATTGGGACGCCTTTTCATTTAAATAAATAAATTATAAATCACCAAACCTAAGTTTATCATTTCTTATTTACATAAATTTGGGACGACTTCTTATGTAAATTAGGAAATTATAATAAGGGGGCTTAATGGTATCGAGATGACACGAGTATGAACCTGAAATCGTTAATTCATCAGAATCCGTTAAAAGGGTTAGAGAACACTAATCGTGTCTAATAACTCTTCTACCTAGTAGCAAAATCTTAGGCCTCTCTTGGAGCTACCTATATATCATTCTTAAGTATGACCTTTGCCTATTGCAAGTCATTGCAATTAGAAATGTCTGTGGTGCTATCAGACTGAGTGCAATTCAGTCACCATTAGTTTAGTATTGAAGTTATGACGGATGATGTTGGGCTGGAGACGGTCCCTCCCTCGCGAATGATACAACCTTATCCAATAGGTAATACAACTCCCCTTAAACCAAATAAACATCTATCGACGAAAGAGATAGTCGAAACTATCTTTTCGAGCCCGCTTTGTAGGAAGAACTTAGGTGCGGTTACACCTCTAGTACTGAAAGTAAGTTGGTGTACTTAATAACATAAGCACGTTGTTTAGAATATCGAACATTCTCCGATAGTAGAACGATGGCCCCGTTCCTCGGACCATTTAGATACTGTCTACAAAACATACTCACGCGTAGCCTCACATTCTTCTTTAGGTTCACTATAATGGAGACTTTCCATATTACGCTGGTTAATACAGCCAATAGTTCCTGTATATGATTTATTTTGAGATACCTATTCTAATGGGTTGGTTGATTCCTGGACAAACCTAGCCAATAATTTTTGGTAGTTGTGAAGTGTGGAAACACCGAATTTGCATGAATAAAGTTATCAGCGTCTTGTTTTGAAAAGAGTTATTAAACCTTAGTCCTTCTGGCCCCACATCGGATAACACAAATAAATCTCGGGTCGAGATTTCTTTAAGGGTAGGTACTGTAACATCGAGAATTTCTGATTTTTTGATATGACTATTTCAATCGTTGACTTTTAGTGTCTGGCTTGACTTATAAGAACGACCACCTAAAGCACGTTTTCACAACTCGGACCCTAAAACAATTTGATGTAAAACGATCTTTCAGACAACTTTTCAGGTTTTGACGAGATACCTGGAAACAGTCAGAAGGTGACTGAAATGCCCTCGCTAAAATTTTTTGAACAACGCGTACCGACCCAAAATAATTGAATTTATATTTAATTATCATAAATTATTTAATAAAAATATTTATTAAATTAATATTCTGTTAATCGAAAGTGTTGGTTAAAAACGCAATTATGGAAATTAAAAATCTTTTTATCGGCAACTGTTTATAGGAAATTGACAAAATAAATATTTAAACTTTTTTATTTTAAATTTATGAAACATTTCAGAAAATTAGCTCAAGTGAATATAATTTTTATCAGGAAAAAGATTCGGTAAAATAAATGGTCGAAAGTTAATCGGTTTTTTTTTGGATTGTATAGTACGTCAAGGTCGCTCAATGAAGTCCCGAACCGAAAAGTTATAAATAACTTCGTTAAATATTTACGTTTGTTAACCCTATACTATTTTAACTTTCATTTTTTTAAAAACTTTATATTATTTATAAAAAATTATTATACATCTTATTCTTTTTTATAATCTCATATTATACACATTCAACCTATTCTCCCTCCTCTCTCATCCCTCAACTTTCCGGCAGCCACAAGCCATCGACGGCCACATCTCCCGGCGCCGGATTTGACTTTTCGGCGACCGTTCTCCGCCAAACAAAAATTCCTCCCCATCAACGGATCTCCCCGATCCCTACACTCACTCTCCTTCACGCGCGTCACTGCCACGAAACCACTACACCGACACCACCACCATCGTCATCATAGCACCATCTTCATCATCATCATCATCATACCTCCACCATCATCAAGATCATCTTCTCGCCCATCCCACCCTCTTCATCCACCTCGGACCATCACCACCACTCCACCCTAGTCACCACCCTCCTCACAAGGTGCGTTGGATTTTGCAGACCCACACTGAGGGTGGGCGGTATGGTTGGTGATACAAGTAGGCACCAGAGGATGCGTTTGGCCTGGTTATTTGCCACCAGCAGAGTGAGTTTGTTTGGTGGTGTGTAGCACGGTGGGGTGCGTTCGGGTAGGTATAGAGACAAATAGAGTGCGGTTGGTTTGGTTCATAGGTACCATACAGGGTGGTCAGGTTTGCCTTATTCGCGACAGGATGCGTTTGTTTACAACGAGTGGGTTATTTGCGTCTGTGTTGGTGGTTAGCAATTAGGGACGCGTTGGTTTGTGATTCCATCAGTTAGGGTGCGTTTTGTTTTGAAGTAACACCACAAGGGTGCGTTTGCATCCGAGTTTGGCACCGCAAGGGTGCGTCCGTCATTGGGTCAGCCACCCCGAAGGGTTAAGAGTTTTGGCAGTCTCTGCACCATTAGAGTTTGCGTTGGTTTTTGCGAGGTAATCCCTAAGGGGTGTTTGGGTTAGTGACACAGCCCCTAAAGGGGAGCGTTTGGGTGTGCATAGAGCCATAGGAGTGCGTTTGCATGGATTGTGTATAGCATAGGTGTGTTTGCATGGCTTTGTGATACTAGCATAGGGTGGTTTGGGTTGTGGGCAGAAACGCCGTAGAGTACGTTTGGTTTTGATAAAAACCATAAGGGGTATGTTTGGTTTAAGCGAGAGACACAAATGGGCGTTTGGTTTAGCGGAACAACAAGAGTGCGTTTGGTTCAACGAAACAACGAGGGTTTGTTTAGTTATACTTTGACAAATGAAAATAACGTAAGTTTTTTAACAAATATTAAAACCGGATAAATAATAATTGGTGGTTTAATCGGTTAATTTAATATAAGACTTATTATTTGGGTTGATTTAAGTATAAGATAATGATACTATATGGTACATCTAAAAAACGCGGCTTGAAATATGGAAACGTTAAAAAATTGCATCCATTTTGATTTTGGGAATACGTTCGAGTTTTGCTAAAACTGGAAATCGATATATAAACTGGATTGAATGGTGGTTTAAAAGGTTAAATAAATGTGTAAATTGGTAGCTCCATTATATATTTTTAAGATTGTTAATTGGTAATATTTCAACAACCGGATAAACAAACGGGAACTATACTTTTACAAATGGGATAACTATTTAGCAAACCGTCAAGGAAAAGATATACTAGATTATAAAATATTATTTTACGATTTTATAATTGTCAACTAGAGATTAACACCATAACTTGTGTAAAAGCTCTAAAAACATAGTGTACATGATTTGTAACTTTAAAACGTGCGATTCCTTTTATGCTAAGAACTTTTATTTATTTAAGTGGTGATTTTCTAAAACGTGTCGAATTATTTTGTTTAATCATATACTCACGTTTCTTAAACAATATTTGCAAAGTATTACATACTTCAACTTAATCATCTGATTGTTTGTCTTATTATATAATTCACCATATGAATTATATAATTACTTATTTTCATATGTAATAGATACGGAGTATATTACATACGTTGTTACATAATTCACCATATGAATTATATATGCTTCTTGATTTATTTATTTAACCAACCACCAAACTATTCCAACTTTTAATCTAAATCTTTTATCAACGTGTCGCGTTGATGTGACTATCCATCGGGAAACCCAAATTCATTATCCTAGGCTAGTGGGACTCAGCAGTTAAGTTAAGCTGCAACTTTTTGGTCGAGCCGTTCATGTTTCCGTTTTGTCTAGCGCTTAATATGCGCATTCTCGCCAATCATTCTTCAACATCGAGGTGAGTTTATAGCCCCTCTTTCACTTGTTTTACATTTACTTTACAAATCTCGGGGGAGAATACATGCTCAATTTAACTTGTTTACATATTTGTTCACAATATCTTTTACATACTATTCTACACTCTTGGTTCACATACTTGATTTTGCAATTCATTACAAACACATTTACATGGTTGATTTCAAATTGGTTTACATACTTATTTGCATAGCTCGCTATGGGATACATTATTTGACTTTATTTTGGTCACAAATGCATACTTTACATTTGAAATGATTTTCGGATTTCGATTTGTAGTGGCGCCTGCGGGGCCAACAAGCACTACATGCCCGGGTGTTGCAGATGGAACACCCACGATGGGAACACATTATTTGTATCACTGCTCGAATCGGGCACATACAACAAGTCTACGTCACAGCGTCATGAACTGTAAATCACTTGGAGGGTGAGCGCGAATGTTATGAAATAGATCTATTTGGGATTGATAATCCCCGTTCGAGTGATTAGCTATCACTTGGCAAACGAACGTTATAGCATGTTGTCTGCGCGTATGTTATGAAATAGATCTATTCGGGATTGACAATCCCCGTTCGGGTGATTAGCTATCACCAGGTAAACGAACGTTATAACATGTCGGATCATTGTTGGGGACTACAGGGCCCCCCGACACATACATACTTGGAACATTTTGGTGACATTACATCTGTCATGCATTACTTATAAACATCTTTGGGATAAGATTGGTACTTTTGGTAACATAAAATGGGTCGTGCATATTTTATAAATGTTTTACATGGTACTGTGATGACACAGTGGACAAATACATTCATTTGAAATTTACATTCATATTTAAACTAATCTATGAACTCACCAACTTTAATGTTGACACTTTTAAGCATGTTTTTCTCAGGTGAATTAGATGCTTGGATTATTTGATGTGCATTGGAGTCTTTACATTCAAGTTTTTTCATGGTGATGCAATTATGGGACAACTATTATTTTGATTTCAGAAAATCAACGAGATTGTTTTACAAACGACACATTTAGATATCTTTCTCCTGTATCCTTGAGGCTGTTGTATATAAGTAACGCTCCCTGCATATTCCGCTGCGAACACATTTTTGGTAGTGGGGTGTTACAGATTGTACAGAGCCAAGTTATAGAGAACTAGTGTGCATATTTTACCCCTAGACTATAACCGTTTTCACAAACATTGCATCACATCAAACATTTTCAAAGTGCATACACGTTACTTGCTTATGTGCTTACATGACCTACATATATGTAATATATATGCTTGCTTCTTTTGCGTATACCGCACATTTATTTATATAAGAGTTATTATTATAAATACCAAGGCATTTCTTTAGACATTGTGAGTTGCACAATGGTCTCGATTATACCTCAGACGATAAAAGAAGATCGACACTGGAAAAATCGTACTAGGGACAATTTTGTTAGTTATACAATGGTCCATATTACTTTCTTAGACATTGTGAGTTGCACAATGTCTCATATTGTTCCTCAACATTGTAAGTTAAACAATGGACACTAAGGATATTTTTCTTCAATAGGTTATACTATTTATGTATTGCACACGGAGACCGTCAAAGTTCGTTTACCTGGAATTATTAATGGATCTAAAGTATGCAAGTCTTGTATGGGCGGGACTTGTAATATGAGGATTGATATGATAATTGCTATGTTAACAAAGCCCGTCACAGTTCTGTTTACATGGAATTATGTATGAATCTAAGTATTGCAAGTCTTGTATGGGCGGGACTTGTAATATGAGGATTGATATGATAATTGCTATGTTAACAAAGCCCGTCACAGTTCTGTTTACATGGGATTATGTATGAATCTAATTATTACAAGTACATTGTATGGGCGGGACTTGTAATAGGAAGATTGATATGATAATCGCTATGCTGATTCGTTCATAATGACTTTTATCTTATTTACTTTAAACCGAGTACTCATTAACTGTCTTGAACTCTATGTGATTTTCCCCGATCGTTTTACTCCCCGTCTCCGAAGACGAGTTTTAAATACTCGTTCCATACTCATTAGAGCATCGGCAAGGGTTATGCATCATCATATCAACCACCTTGAAAACTTTGTGTGTACGCGTGTTGCATCAGAAATTATTAAGTAGGATGATTTATAATCTGTTTATTTTAACAGGATTGGGTGACTCCTTTTCATTTTAAATAAATAAATAAAGTAAAATCACCGAACAAAGTTTATCCTTTCCTATTTACATAAATTTGGACGCTTCCCTAGGTAAATAGGAAATTTAAATAGTGGGCTGAATAATGAATATCCGATATAAATCGAGTATGAACCTGAAATTGATAATCATCAGAATCCGTTAAAAGGGTCTAGAGACACAATCGTGTCTTACTACTCAGCAAAAATCTTAAGGCCTCACGTGAGCTACCATTATCTTCTCATCTTTAGTTATTACCTTTGCCATTGGCAAGTCCTTGCAAACACGTAACTGTCTGTGGAGCTAACAGACTGAGTGCAATATCCCGTCACCAATCGTCATGTATTGACGTTAGCCGATGCAGTAGGGTCCCTGGAACGGTCCCGACTGATACAACTTTATCCAATAGGTAATGCAACCCCCTTAAACCAAATAAACATCTATCGACGAAAGAGATAGTCGAACTATTCATTTCGAGCCGCTAGTAGGAAGACTTAGGTCGCGATACATCCTAGTAATGCCTAGTAAGTTGGGTACTTACATACATAAGCCACGTTGATATGAATCATCGAGCATTACCGATATATAAACGAGGTCCGCCGTCCTCGGACATTTAGAAACTTATACAAACATACTCACGCGACCTCACATTCTTCTTTAGGTTTCCACTATAATGAGACTTTCCATATAACGCGGTTATACCAGCCATAAGATCTGTAATGATATATTTTGAGATACCTATTCTAATGGGTTGGATATCCTGGACAAACCTAGCCAAAATTTTTGGTAGATTGAGAAGTGTGGAAACACCGAATTTTGCTGAAATAAACGTTATCAAGCGTCTAGTTTAGAACGAAGTTCTGAAAACCTTTAAGGTCTTCATCCTTGGCCCCACAAACGGATAACACAAATTAAATCCGGACATAAGATTTCTTTAAGGGGTAGGTAGAATGTAACATCCGAGAATTTTCGAATTTTTGAATGACGATTTCAATCGTGACTTTTAGTGTCGCTTGACTTAAAATAACGACCACACTAAAGCAAACGTTTTCCACAACTCGAACCCCTAAAACAATTTGATGTAAAACGATCTTTCAGACAACTTTTCAGTTTTGACCGAGACTTGGAAACAGTCAGAAGGTGACTGAAATGCCCTCGCTAAAATTTTTTGAACAACGCGTACCGACCCAAAATAATTGAATTTATATTTAATTATCATAAATTATTTAATAAAAATATTTATTAATCTAATATTCCTGTTAATCGAAAGTGTTTGGTTAAAAACGCAATTATGGAAAATAAAAATCATTTTAACGACCAGTTTATTCGGAAAATAGACAAAATAATAATTTAAATTGTTTGTTAAATAAATTTTATGAACATTTACGAAAATTAGTCAAAGTGAATACTCATTTTTCTCGAGAAAAATGGATTCGGAAAAATAATGGGCAAAGTTTCGTGTGTTGAATCGTCCTTAGGTTCGCATCAATGAGTCCCCAGAACCGAAAGTTATAAAAAACTAACGTTTAAAATTTACGTTTAAAAACCCCTAATACTAGATTATAAACTTTCTATTTTATTTTAAAACTTTTATATTTATATAAAAATTCTTATACACTTAAATCATTTTTATCATCTCATATTATACACATTCAACTCTTCTCCCTCCTCTCCCTTCTCACTCAAACTTTTCCCAAAACTTTTTCCGGCAGCCACAGCCATCGCCGGCCACCATCTTCGCCGCCGAATGACTTCCGGCGTAGTTCTCCGACCACACCACAAATCCTCCCATCACGGCTCTCCCCGATCCTACACTCACTCGCCTTCACGCGCGTCACCTGCACCGAAACCAACAACAAACCCGACACACTCACCATCTTCATCATAGCATCCACTTCTCAACATGCTCATAACCGTCACATCATCAAGATCATCTTCACGCCATCACCCTCTTCATCCACCTCGACCACACCACCACCTCCACCTCGTCACCACCCTCCTCACAAGGGTGCGTTGGATTTTGCAGACTCACCGAGGGTGGGGTAAGGTTGGTGATACAAGTGGCACCAAAGGATGCGTTTGGCAGATTTTTATTTTTTTTTTTTTTTATTTGCACCAGCAGGTGCGTTTGTTTGGTTGGTGGTGTAGCACGGAGGGGTGCGTTCGGTAGGTATAGAAGACAATAAGAGTGCGGTTGGTTTGGTTCATGGTACCTTACAGGGTGCGTCAGGTTTGCTTATTCGCCGACAGGATGCTTTGTTTTACATCCAGAGTCGGGAGCTCTTTGTTGGTGGGTTAGCAAATAGGGAAGCCGGTTTTTTGGTTTTGTGATTCCATCAGTTAGGGTGCGTTTTGTTTTGAAGTAACACCACAAGGGTGCGTTTGCGTCCGAGTTTGGCACCGCAAGGGTGCGTCCGTCATTGGGTCAGCCACCCCGAAAGGGTGTGTTTGGCAGTCTCGGCACCATTAGGGTGCGTTTGGTTTGCGGGGTAACACCCAAAAAGGGGTGTTTGGTGTTAGTGACAGCCCCAAAGGGAGCGTTTGGGTGTGCATAATAACCATAGGGTGGCGTTTGGCTTGGCAGTGAATAGCCATATGGTGCTGTTTGGGCATGGCTGTTGAAATAAGCCATAGGGTGCGTTTGGCAATGGCTGTGAATACCATAGGGTGCGTTTGGTGGTGGGCAGAAACCGCCGTAGAGTACGTTTGGTTTTGATAAAAACCATAAGGGGTATGTTTGGTTTAAGCGAGAGACACAAATGGGCGTTTGGTTTAGCGGAACAACAAGAGTGCGTTTGGTTCAACGAAACAACGAGGGTTTGTTTAGTTATACTTTGACAAATGAAAATAACGTAAGTTTTTAACAAATATTAAAACCGGATAAATAATAATTGGTGGTTTAATCGGTTAAATAAATATAAGACTTATTAATTTGGGTTGATTTAAGTATAATGATATATATATATATGGTACATCTAAAAACGCGAGCATTGAAATATGGAAACGTTAAAAATTGCAACATATTGATTTTAGGGAAAACGTCGAGTTTTGCGAAACTGGAAAACGATATATAAACGGGAAAGTCACGATGAAATTATATAAACTTTCTATATCTATTAAATGTCCGCTAAAACTTATATTGTTTTATAAACCGATAAAGGAGCTAAAGTTATATTTTATAAAATATTAAAGTATAACTATACAATAACCTGACAACGAACGAAAACAATACTTTTACAATGAGATAATTATTTTAGACACGACCCGTCAATGAAACGAAACATGATTTATAAAATATTAAATTATATATTATAATTAGTATAAACGGTTACCAACTTCGGTTGTTTAAGCTATAATTATATACACGGTGTGCAACTTTTATTTCAAAGTCTTTGTTATTAAATTGTGAGTCCAGAAACTAATTGGTTAAATTAACAACTCGCATTTATTATATAATACCTACAAGGTATTATATACTTTTCATAAATCTATGGATTGATCGTTTTTGTGATATAATTTACGGTAAGAATTATATAAGGGTTATTTTTCATAAGAAACATATAACGAATATATATTACACGCTTTGCGTATATTTTCAATTTATTTATTTAACCAACCATCAAACTATTACAACCTTAAATCTAAATCTTTTATCAACGTGTCGCGTTGACTTAATCATTCATCGGAAAACCCAAACGCATTACTCTAGGCTAGTGAGGCTTAGCCGTTAAGACTAGTTGCAACTTCTTGGTCGAGCCGTTTCAGTTCCCGTTTCGTCTTGTACTCAATGTGTACATTCCCGCCAATCGTTCTTCATCATCGATGTGAGTTTATAGCCCCTCTTTCACTTGTTTTACATTTACTTTACAAATCTCGGGGGAGAATACATTCTCAATACAACTTTGTTTACATATTCGTTACATATCTTTTTACAACTATTCTAATACTGGTTTACATACTTGATTTTTGCAATTCAATACAACACATTCACATATTGATTTCAAATCGGTTACATACTTATTGTTGCATAGCTCGCTATGGGATATATTATTTGACTTTATTTTGGTCACAAATGCATACTTTACATTTGAAATGATTTTCGAATTACGATTTGTAGTGGCGCCTGCGGGGCCAACAAGCACTACATGCCCGGGTGTTGCAGATGGAAACACCCATGATGGGAACACATTATTCGAATCACTCGCTCCAATCGGGCACATACAACAAGTCTAACTCACAAAAAGCGTCATGAACGGTAAAATCACTTGAGGTGTGCGCGAATGTTATGAAAATAGATTTATTTGGGATTGATAATCCCCGATCGAGAGAATTAGCTCTCACTTGTGACAAACTAACGTTATAACATGTTGACTGCGCGTATGTTAAGAAATAGATCAATCCGGGATTGACAACCCCTGTTCGGGGTGATTAGCTATCACCAGGTAAACGAACGTTAAAACCATGTCGTGAACAATGTTGGGGACAACAGGCCCCCCGACACCATACATACTTTGGAACATTTTGGGACATTACATCTGTCATGCATTATTTATAAAACAGCTTTGGGATAAGATGGTACTTTGGTTAACATAAAATGGGTCGTTCAGCATATTTTAATAAATAATTAACATGGTACTATGTGATGACACATGGATAAATACATTTTTGGTGAAACATACATTCATATTTAAACTATCTATGAACTCACCAACTTTAATGTTGACACTTTTAAGCCTGTTTTTCTCAGGTGAATTTATAATGCTTGGATTATTTGATGTGCATTGGAGTCTTTACATTCAAGTTTTTCATGGTGATGCAATTATGGGACAAACTATTATTTTGATTTCAGAAAATCAACGAGATTGTTTTACAAACGACACATTTAGAGGTCGTTCTCTTGTATCTTGAGCTGTTGTATTATGAAGTAACGCTCCCTGACATATTTCCGCTGCGACACATTTTTGGGGGTGTTACACACAAAGTTAAGTTTGTCATTGAGCTGAAGCTCTTTCATTGGAATGACGAGGGATTCGTCAGATAGACATTTCTTTAAGTTAGAAACGTAGAAGGTATTATGGACATTACTAAGTTCTTCAGGAAGCTCAAGTTTATATGCCACTAGGTTACCCTTTTAAGGATCTTAAATGGTCTAATGTACCGAGGATTAAGCTTTCCTCGCTTTCCGAATCGGATGACACCTTTTTGAGGTAACACTTTTAACATAACACGTTCTCCAACTTGGAATTCCAAAGGCTTTCACCTTACATTGGCGTAACTCCTTTGCCGATCTCTTGCAGCTTGCAAGCGTTGTCGAATTTGCACTATCTTTTCGGTGATTTCATGGATTATCTCTAGTCCGGTGAGTTAAACATCTCCAACTTTGGCCCAGCAGACAGGTGATCGACACTTTCGACCATAAAGTGCCTTAAATGGTGTTGCCTTAATACTGGCATGGTAACTGTTATTATAGGAAAATTTTACCAGTGGTAAGTGTCTCTCCACCTTTTCCAAAAATCTATAACCACGTCGTCTTGGAAGCAATGTCTTCGAGTTGTTTGGATGGTTTTCTTCACTTTTGTCCATCAGTCTGGGATGATATACGTACACATGTCCTAATTGAGTACGCCAAAGCACTCTGCATTGACTCGCCAGAATCTGGATGTGAAAGATGACTATCATACCAGAATGAAGGAATATCGGCAACTCCCATACGGTGAAACTATCGTCTTTATATACAACCTTGTAAGGGTTTCCATACTATCTGTTGCTTTGGTGGGGATGAAATGTGCTAACTTGGTAAGGCGGCCTACAATGACCTAAATTGTATCATGTCCACGATGGTGATGTTTTTGGGTAGTTTTGTAACGAAGTCCATTGTTATTCTTTCCCATTTCCATGTAGAAATCTCTGGTTGTATCAGTAAGCTAGATAGCTTCTGACATTCTGCTTTAACTTTAGATTATGTTAAACACTTGCCAACCTATACAAGGTCGATGATCTCCATCATGTTAGAGCCACAATGAGAGTTTCTTTATGATCCTATAACATCTTGTCAGAACCTGGGTTGGATGGAATACTTTAGATTATAGGACTCATGCATGATCAAGTCCCTCAAACCACCAAAGAATGGTAACCAACTTTGATTCTTGCTACATCGGGTTCCATCATGATGTATTTCAAATGTTTTTTCAATTCCTTGTAGGTTCTCATCTTCGATGTTCTCTTTCTTTGATCGCCTTGGTTTGGGCTTCGAGGATTTGTGATGGTAATTTTGGGTGAAGGGTCATGACTATGCTCCTAACTCGAGTGGTTTGATTCGTTCTTTTGGCTTTAAGGCATCTGCTACAACATTTGCCTTTCCAGGATGGTAACAAATCTCACAATCATAATTTGCGAGAAATTCTAACCAACGCTGTCTCATGTTCAATTCTTTCTGATCAAGAATATACTGAAGACTTTTATGATCAGTGAACACAGTACACTTTGTGTCATACAGATAGTGTCTCCAAATTTTAAGAGCGAACACTAACTACTCTAATTCGAAGTCATAGAGTTGTATAGTTTTTTTCTCTTCATGAGGCTTAAGTTGTCGGATGCTAGACAATAACTTTTTCTCTTTTCATTAACACCGCTCCCAAACCTTAGAGTGTTTTATCACACTAAATGACAAAATCGTTATTTCCTTTTGGTAATGCTAAGATTGGAGCTTCACAAAGATTTTGTTTTAGCAGTTGGAAGGCTGACTCTTGGTTTTCTCCCCAGATATACTTCTTGCTTTTCTGGGTTAATTTAGTCAAAGGCTTTGCAATCTTCGAAAAACCCTTGATGAATCTTCGATAGTAGCCGGTGAGTCCTAAGAATTGGCGTACTTCTGTGGGTATAGTAGGAGATGCCCGATCCTTGACTGCTTCAATCTGGGCGAGGTCAACGTGAATTCCTTGGCTGTCAATCACGTGCCCAAGAAATTGCACGATACTAATCCAGAAATCACATTTGGAGAACTTGGCATATAATTTTTCCTTTTTGAGTAATTCCTGATTTAATCTCAGGATATCTACACTTCTGCTGTTTTCTTCTTTTGTTAAGGGAGTAGATAAAGAATATCATCAATGAACACTATCGCTAAATTTAATCCAAGTATGGTTGAGCAACACAAAAAAGTAGTACACGGTGCATGAGGTCCATGAACATAGCAGGCGCGTTGGTTAAACCAAATGGCATTACTTGGAATTCATAGTGTCCATATCGCATGCTGAAAGCAGTCTTGGGAATATCTTCGTCCTTGACTCTCAGTTGGTGATAGCCAGATTTCAAGTTAATTTTTGAGTAAACACTCGAACCTTGAAGTTGGTCGAATAAATCATCGATCATGGGTAATGGGTAACGATTCTTTACGGTAAGTTTATTCAACTCCCGATAATCGATACACATTCTGAAAGATCCGTCTTTCTTTTTAACAAATAAGACAGGAGCTCCCCAAGGCGAAGTACTTGGTCGGATAAAACCTTGGTCTGCTAACTCTTGTAGTTGGTCAGATAGTTCCTGTATTTCTGAAGGAGCTAGTCTGTAAGGTGCTCAGGCTACTGGTGCAGCTCCTGGAATTAAATCAATTTGATATTCTACTTGGCGAACTGGAGGGAGGCCGGGTAGATCTTTAGGAAAAAAATTTGGAAATTCTCTGACCACTGTTATATCTTCTAATCATTTTTTCGTCTGACATCTTCTCCATTACTTGGGCTACCAAAACTTGATATCCTCTGGATATATATCATTCAGTTTTAATACAGGATATGAGGCTTAGTCGGGTTTTACTTCGATCACCTCGATATTAAAGTTTTAAACCGTTGTTGGGGGGGGGGGATGTTGGACGACTTTCTCGTCATAGATAATTCTAGCATGATACTTGGATAACCAATCCATACCAATGATGACGTCTAAACTACTGAGTTTAATCGGGATGAGATCAATTTCGAAAGGTTGGTTTAACAAGATCAGAGTGCAACCCTGAAAAACGGTATTAGTGCCTACTATGTTTCCAATTGCCATTTCAATGTCATAGGTAGTATCTAGTGTAATTAGTGCGATATTAAGCATAGAAGCAAGAGATATAGTTGAAAACTTTTATTAGACCCATGATCAAATAAACAAAAATATCTAGATGTTGGTTTAAAAGGAACGTACCCGTGACTACGTTCGGGTCTTGGTGAGCGTTCTTGTCCCTCAACATGTATGCTCTTCCGTGGGCACTGTTGTTTGCTTTTAGGCACTGATTTCTGTAATGTCCTTTCTCTCCACAGGCATGACAAGTTACGAACATTAGCTGCAGGTTGCTTCCAGTGGATGGCCTTTTTTTTTGCAGTTCCTGGTCTGGTGATCTACCTTGTTCCAAGTCTGACACTTGACATTGCAAGGTCCTGTGTGATGCATATTGCATTTATTACACAAAGGAAGGTTTCTAACATACCTATTATTTTCAGTTGGGGTGACAATATAATCCCTAACGATTTCTTGACTTCTATTCTGTTGTTGGTGGTGATCATTGTTGTGGTTGTTATTGTTGTGGTTACGGTTGTTTTTATAGTTGTTGTTGGTGAAGGTTCTTCTATCATCAAACTTTTGTTTGTGATCATTGGTTCCTTGCACATAATTATGCTTTGTTACTTGATCCATTAACCTCTGGGTTATGGTAATATGGGGGTAATTTTTTTTGATTTTTTCATTTTTTATCCTCTAAAGTTTGAGCATTGAAGCGTAACATTTTCCTCATACTTAGGGTAATCCCCTCGATGAGACTTCCCATAAGTTTTCTCAGAATTTGGGACCATAGTTGGACATGAAGATGCCACCCTAGAATCCTTTTAAAGTAAGTATTGAGGTCATTCCCTTTTACAGTCAGATTCTAAAATTCATCTTCCATTTTCTTGACCTCAGTTCGGGGATAATACTTCTTTATTAAGAGCTGCTTAAATTCAGACCAGGTGATCTTGTAAGCTTCCTCTATTCCAATAAGATGGGCGAATGAATTCCACCAGGATAAAGCTTCCTCAGTTAGAGTACCAGTAGCAAATTTCACTTTTTAGTCCTCGGTACAGTTACTACGAAGGAATACCGATTCGGTCCATTCAAACCAGCAGATGAGACCAACAGCCCCTTCTGTACCTTTGAAATTGAAAGGTTGGCAGCTCATAAACTCTTTGTAGCTACATTTTCTTGCTATAGGAGTTTCTCTTTGTCCGGTGTTTCTATTGGTATTGTCAGTATTTGCCATGGTAGCAGCTTGTGCTTCCATCGCTGCGGAAACAATATCAGCAACCAGTTTCCTGATGGTGGCCTGAGTTAATTAATATATAAATATATTATATAATAAAAAATGTTAAATTTAATAAAATTTAACAAAATAAAAAAAAAAGTATTTTATTAATTTATTTTATATAAATTGTATTATTAAAAAAATAAATTATATATTATTAAAATAATAAAATAAAATTTTAAATTTAAATTAAATAAATTTTAAATAAAATAATAATATTGATAATATATTAGAATATATTAATTTTAAATTTTATAAAAATAAATTTAAAATATTTATATTTTTTTAATTAAAAATAAAAATAAATGTATAATTTATATAAAAAATATAATAAAACTAGTAAGAATAAATAAAAGGATAAATTTAATATAAAATAGAAAGCCTAACAAGTAATTATATATATAGATTACAAAACGCCCGCCATCCAAACCAGAAAGCCTGACCCCCCCAATCCCACAAAGAAACACAAAAAAATCAAAATCAGAACCCACCCCCCCCGAGACTGACAACACAGAAAGCCGAACACCACTCAGACCCCAAAACCACCCAAGACCTAACCACACCCATCTCGCAACACCCAAACACAACAAACACCCACAACAAACAAACACAGAACCACCCACCCATACAGCCACAACCAAAACCCTCCCCAAACATCTAACCACCACACACCATTAGAAACCAAAAACACCCAAGACGCATCCCAAAACCGCGCACAAACCACACACCACCAACATAACCAGCCCCAAACAAACCAAAACACCAACCCCCACAAACCCGCCATTAGAAATAACCCCCTATTCTAACACGCAACCGCACATGAATAAACCTACCACACGCCCACCACCCCCCACAACAATAACGCACCCACAAAAAAACGAAACAAGTTCATTACTCGTCCTCATAATTCAGGACCACTTAATTGTCTCCCAAACACCCAACAAACCCTCTCCCACCCCCCCCACCTCCACCCACCCCAAGAAGCACACCACTCACCCGACAAATTGTACACAACCTCCCCAAAACCACCACTTATCTCAATCGCCACCTTAGCCCACGTCACCAACTATTAAAACCAGTACACACAACGACAACCCCCCCCACCTAAGCGAAAACCCAACCCTGAACACACCAGCCCCCCAAATGTCCACACCGCCTACAACCGGAGAAGGGCACACTCACCCTACTCCAGACTTACAACGGGTCCTCAAGGAATGTGAACACAGATCAAGTTGTGAATCAGACAGATGCCACAATATATAACAATCAAAGGCTAGTCCCTGGAGGTTTATGGTAGGAGAAATCGAATGCTACAATCTCTAAGAACATATATCAAATCCAAGATATACAGTGTACACAGGTTTAAATAAAACCGGGATGGTAAATATGCCATAGTAACCTAGATACAAAAAGATCAGATACATCACACCTACAGAAAATAGGATAGACAACCACGACGACATACAACGTGTATCAAAAACAGCGAGGTATAATGGAATCACAACTTCATTATTTCATAAACAACTTGTCTACATATTTTACATAATCAAAATTTGACAAGTGTTGTTATTTATGCCACATATCCCGTGGTTGGATTCTAAACAAAAGCTGTAAATGACAAGGATCTAGTCTAGTAGGTTGGTGGTCCTCCCTTGAGCTCATGGATCGTGTCCAGAAGACTCTTCATATCTGATCGATGGCGAATCTTGATATCCTCGATGAGTATCTCTAGAGTAGAAATCCTAATGCGAGCAAGAACAATCTCGTCGTCATGCCTTATTTGCTCTCTCTGAAATCCAGATTTCTGGGTGCGGGCTTCTTGAAGTTCGGTTTCTAGTTGGTCAAAATCAGCTGTAATGAAAACTCGTACAATACCAAAGACCTTCTATCTTATCTTCCATGTGCTCAATGCGCTTAAGAAGGAGCTTATCTAAGTGATTCAAAATAGTCTCGATCTGTTCCTCATGGCGCTCCAAATGCGTCTTATGAGAACTCTCTCTAATTTGAAATACTTGAGGTATGGCAGAAGAATCAGTAGAGGAGGTTGATAGGAAACGGGCTCATTTCTGAGGTGGCAAAATCTCCTCGAGAAGAAAGAAATCTCGGGGATCAAATAGTGGTGATGGTGATAACACTGGAGATGGAGGCAAAACAGTTGGTGGAGCAATAGGAGCTCATGGTGATGGAATAGGTGATTCATTACTAGTAGCATTATATACTTGCATAACTTTCATATACGGATCATCATGGAAAGGTAAGATGGTTAGCGAGGCTAAAAGATCCTTAGATAAATCCTCTGAAGGATCAGAAAAGATGTTTCCCGGTGAAGCTGGGAAATAGTCTGATGAAGCCGGGGTATAGTCAGGAGTATTCGTAGAGGAAAAAGCATCCTCAATATTGGAATCAGATAGGATAATAATAGGATGGGTGGATGAAGACATAACTCTGTAACAACCCAGTGTAAAATAACATAAGTTATTTATATAATAGTTATGTATCTTTACATACTATTCAGGAAATGTAGTGGCACGGAGGACTTTCTTGGATGGAAAATGGTTATAGTTTAGGTTTTAACCTTTTTCTCTATAACCTTGGCTCTTGATACCAATCTGTAACACCCTGATAATTCATATAGCAGCGGAAGCATTGGGGATATTACTTCATGAATCAACAGTCATAATCATAGAAAACGACTCAAAAGAGACATTTTGGAAAATTTAGTTATCATTCAATAATATATCAGAGTTTTACAAAGGAGGTCTCAAAATACATTTGAAAACATAAAGGTTGAATGATAACAAGTTTGGACATCCTTAAGTCCAATGCCACTCCGTTTCATAGGTTGATCAATTACCTGAGATAAACATGCTAAAAGGGTCAACATAAAGGTTGAGTGAAATTCACAGGTTTGCAATATAATAGTTGAATACAAATTAATGTAATAATTGCAACGAATACATTTATCATAGAAAACAATATTATATTATTTTATTGCACTAAGCTCATGACACCGAAGCCTTAAGTAAATGTTATTCATAAGTTGTTGCCCCAAGCGGGTGCTTTGCCAAACACCTGGAGTTCCTCAAATGAAATGCGTCTGCTGGCCATGTATGTACCAGAACCTAGACGGGGAAGTTCAATCCTAATAGATCTATTCACGGCATTCGCACTTACTTCGCAAAGTAATTAACGGTTCATGATTGTTGGGCCTTTTGGCAAATGGAGGTAACTTAGGCAATAATATATCAGGATAACATATAGTTGAAAAATACTTGTATTCATGGTTTATAGCATGTATCTCCCCATGGAGTTTAGAAAACTTAAAGGTGGACTCATGAGAACTCCACCTTAATAAGGAAATCTGAGTTGAATGTCAAAGTGATTTTCAAATGGGATTAAAAACGTGCTTTCGTCATGCTACCTAGGGAAAATATGTTCAAGTCTTAGTTCGAATTGTTTATATTTCAAAACTTTATTTCATAATGTTTAACTTAAATATTAATTTTGGTTTAATAACTTATAAAAAAACGATAATCATCTTGTTCGTGCTAGATCATAATCCATAGTTCAGTAGTAAAACTTTGAGGAGCTAGGACACTTTAAATCGTAAATCCAGCAACTCGTCAAAACGTCTACCCAAATGAAATCCCCTCACATGAAATTCCCTAGTAACGTGATACGTTATAGATTAAATCATAAGATTTTAACTTTTTAAGTTTCTTCAAAAGCTAGTAGATGATAAATTATGTTATATATATAACATAATTATTTTATAGTGTTTCGATCGACGAATGATAACGACAAATATGTCGGGCTTTAATAAAATCGAGTCTTATAATATTTAATTATATTTTTATAATTAATGTAAAAATATTACATTTTATACCTTTAAGAATTCAAAAATGACAATATATACCCTTGGTATATATATTAGTTTACAATTTAATCCCTTTACTTTAAATCTTTAAACATTTAACTCCTTAACTTTAGAGTATGGCAAAACAAACCCCTGAAGTTTAACTTTAGGATAATTACATTTTTGGCCTAAAAAGTTTATAAGTTTTAAATGTTACAATATATACCCTTATGCATGAAATATTTTGCGTTTTTAGTCCAAATTCAATAATCTTTGCATTTTTGATCTCAAAATCAATTTTGTAGCTTATAGCTTATTACTATAAGCTAAAATAAGTAAGTTTTACGAGTGTGTAGCTTATGAAAAAAGCTTATGAGCTTAAAAATCCAAAATGGGCACGTTTGGTTTAGAAACAATAACCCGATGGGTTAGGGCTTTTAGGATTAGTTTTAATGATTATAAAAGTGATAAGTGAGCTTATAGAAATAGCTTATTATAACAGCTTATAGCTTTTAGCTTATTAGGGTTTCAAAAAATGGTTTTAGGGTTATTTAGGGCACAATTTGGTTTAGGAAAACCAAACAAATGGTTTTATGGTTCAAGACTTATACAAGCAGCTTATACATGATCTAATAGAGCTTATTAAGAATCTAAAACAAGACAAGAGCTTATAGAACAAGGTGAAGACTTACTAGGGCTTGAAATGGGTCGAAATGAGCAAATATAACCCGAAAACTTTAGGAGATGAATCAAGGACTTCTTTCTTCTTAACCTTGGCTTCTAAATAGCTTATACTTTCTCTATTCTCTTCCTTAGCTTGACTAGAACATGATTTAGAGGTATGTGTTAAGTTTTGTGGTGAATTTTGAAAGTGTGTATGTGTTCGTGTATATATAGTGCAAAAGGAAGAGTAGGGACCAAGTTTGGAAGAAGTGGTGGCCAAGTAGACTTGGAGTGGTGGCTAATATTAGCTAGTTATGACTAAGGATAGCTAGGAAGTAGCATGGAGAGGTGTATAGAGGTGAGAGGGGCGCGGCTAACCAAGGAGGTGACAAGGGTTTTGCTTGGAGTCCAAGGTGGTGATGGAGGTGGTAGGGTGGTTGCTTGGTGGTGACAAGGTGGTGACAAGTAGGTGAAAGGAGGCTAGCAAGGTGGTGTGTCATGGAGAAGGGTGGTTGCTTGGTTTAAACTTGGTTTGAGCTAGTTAGGGGGTGACGGGTTCATTAGGGTTTTCGGATTAGGGTTAGGGTTTTTCGGACGATAAGGTGCTAGACAAGGTAGTGCATCATGGTGGTGAAAGGGTGGTTGCTTGCTGAGGTTGGCTTAGGGTTAACACTAGTTAGGATCGGGTTTATTGAAGTGGTTTCTGGTAGGGTTAGGGTTAAGTCAGTGTGTGGAGTAAAATGGAGGGGAAAACTAGTTTAAATGTGATGCTAAAAAGACTGGTAATCTATGCTAGAATAGTGGTATGAAATCTCATAAGTATTTAGAAGGAAAATGGCTTATTTGAATATTGTGCTTAATCTGGTTGTACTATAAGCTTAAAGGAGTTGTACTAGGGTTTTGGAGGGAAACATAGTTCGAATTTTATGCATTGATAACTTGTACACTTGTATTGTAGTAAATCATTTTTACATTAATTGGGGTTTATTATTAATAAACGTTAATGTATAAAGTCCGTTTTATATTAAATGTTATGAAAGGTACGTTAAATAGATAACGTATGGTAAAAATGGAGTTTAGAACATAATTCTTGACATATTATAACGTTTACTTGATATAAACGTTGACGGAATTGGCATTGGTAGGTTGCGTAATGTAAGTTACGTTAAATCATGGATGGTATAAAACAAAAAAAATATTCCTATGAAAATGGTTCTATTAAATATATAAGATGGATAATTACACTAAGGAAAATTGTGGGTTGTTATATCTACCATTCCCATTTTATATTCATGTTTAATGAGAAAAGCTTTTAATCTATCATGCCAAGCTTTGGGTGCTTGTTTAAGACCATATAAAGCTTTCTTTAGTTTATAAACATAATCTGGTTTTTCAAAGTCAATGAATCCTGGAGGTTGTGCCATGTATACCTCCTCATTGATAAAACAATTCAGGAATGCACTTTTTACATCCATTTGGAATAGCTTAATATCTAAAGCACAAGAATAAGCTAATAGTATCCTAATTGACTCAAGTCTATCAACTAGGGCATAAGTTCCATCATAATCGATGCCCTCTTGTTGATTATAGCCTTGAGCAACTAACCTAGCCTTATTTTGAGAAACAATACCGTTCTCGTCTAACTTATTTCTAAACACCCACTTAGTTCCTATGATTGTCATATTCCTAGGTTGTGGAACTAACTCTCAAACGTCGTTAGCAACAAATTGATTTAATTCTTCTTGCATAACGACTATCCAACTTTCATCTCCTAAGGCTTCATTCATATTCTTAGGTTCTATGATTGATAATAACATAAAAGTACTTTGGTTTATAGGATTGTGACCTAAGTTTTTGTCATCCACTTCAATAGATCGAATTCCTTAAGCTTGTTTAAGGTTTAGTTATATTAGATAAATCTAACACAACTATAGTAGAAACTTTGTTTGAATGTATTAAAGATTAAGATTATGCGGAATCTAATCTTTTATATTAAGAATAATTATCAATAAAACAATAATTCTATGAACATATAATTTAATAAAAAATCTCCAATATTATTAATGATAATAATACGAATACTCTCAAAGTATTAGGGTTATAAAGATCTTAAAGCTATGAATTATATGTCTAATTATATATCAAACTCTATGCCCTAGGACCTCCTTTTATACACAAAGAGTCCTAGTCGGCTTACAATACTTCCCTAAGTATCTAAAATATTTTCTATAAACAACTAATACATATCATATAAGCAGTTTTAACTAGCAGCATTAACTTGATATTCACTAGCAGTAGTAACTTTAAGCATATTTTCACTATTAGCATTAACTTCAGCTGAGTAGTCTTAACTTTGTACTAGCAGTAGTAACTACTTAACAAATTTCTTTAGAAGTTCATTAGCACACTAATAATCACTATCAAACTCGCATATTCACTAAGCAGTACTACATTGTACAATAGAGCAAAACATTTAGCATATTTTCTTAAATCCCGACATACTAACTCCAACTGAGCAGTATTAACACAAACACGAGCATCAGTAATTTTAACTGCATCAAGAAGACTTTTAATTCCAACAATCCTCCCCTAAACTTGATATTCTTCTTCAAAATCATCAAGTTTCTTCATTTAAAGCTTCATCAACACTAGGAGGATGCTTCCAAACACTTCTTTACCTTTTAAGTTGTTTTATGATGAATTTAAGAAGCTGATAAGCCATTTCACTTTCATAATCAATTATAAGCTTCTTTTCCAACATCATTGAAAGTGTAAGTGGTGCAAGGGGATACTTCTTCTCTACCAACATATAAATCTGCATATGTTACATCCTCAAGGAATGTACTCTACAGAAGTCATATAGCTTCCAATCCAACACTTTGTATTCTTGTTGATTCCTCCATACTTTATCTTCTACATGTGGTTCAAACATTGTTTTCAAATCACCTCATAACAACAAATCCAAGTCTTCCACTGGTCTTGTTGACTCATATTTAGCTTTTACCAACTTGTACAAATCTTCTAAATCTTGCCTGTCAAAACTTTTAAGCATTTGACTAAAGATCATGTATGTTTGAGACTTTCCATTAGCTCTCATTATTTGATAATAGCTTTTTCTTCCTTCTTTATAAATCTTCAAGCCAACAATACTTGGAGACTTAACAGCTAAAGGTATAGCATCAATTGTTACCTCTTCTTCATCTGGAATGATTTCCAAACACTGTTTAAGCTCTGCTGTTTCTTTGTCATCTTCCACCTTTTGCTTCTTTGCATTCTCTTGTATCAGCTCTGTTCCTGCTCTCTTTTCTTTGCCTTTCACCAACTCTGTTCTAAAGTCTTTAAATGTATTTACTCTTTTAAATTCTCTGTCAAACATCTCTTGGATAGAATCAAACTCTTTCAAATTCAAATCTTTAAGCTTGTATCCTTTCATGTTCTTTAGGTAAGTACACATTATCTTTCTCTGTTGAGCTTTTATTGGTGGTTTGTTTCTTTTCTCTTTTGCTCTTTTAACTACAAACACTAGTACAAAAAGTGGATTTGGTCACACATGGGCAAAATGGAACGGCCATACATTCACATATTTATGTGACCAAAGGTACCAAAAAAGACACCATTTACTATTTAGTCACACATGAACATTTTTATCGCGTGACCATTAGAACTGTATTGCCACACATTCGAACATCATGTGGCTAAAAGTAACTGGTAATATTGTTTGGCCACATATGAATTTCGAACGTGTTGACTAAACAAGAAAGCTTGAAGCAGTGTCCGATATACAATAAATAGTGACAAATAATTGTCACACACTTGAACAATGTGACATGATGCCACATATGGTCACACTAAATGTTATGTCACACATTTTTTCGTGTAGCTCCAAACTCAGTTTACCATATGGTCACGAAACTTAACATATGTGTCACTAAAGTTTTGTTGTGTTAGCTTTGCCAAAAGCAATGAGTATTAGTACATTTAACTTCTAACACAGTCAACAAATGGCTATAGGGTCACACTAAACATTTTGTCACACCAATCCATAATAGTCATGTGCCAAATGATGTTCAATAGTCACCACAAAATACACATTTCTTCAATTTAGAAACACCCCTATGGTCACTACCTTATTAACAACTATTGAGGTCACATTATGTTTAGTTGAATGGACTAAATACCCAAAACAAACATGCTTTGTGTAGCTAAATATTACAAAAGGTCACACAAACATAAAATTCATGTGGCCATTGGATGATCAATAGTCACACAAAATACACATTTCTTCACTTTAAACAATATATGGTCACACTTATTAATACTTTTGGCCACTTTATGCTTAATTGTATGTGACTAAATACCAAAAACAAACATGCTTTGTGTGACTAAATATTACAAAAGGCCACACAAACATAAAATTCATGTGGCCATTGGATGATCAATAGTCACACAAAATACAATTTCTTCATTAGAACACATATGGTCACACTATTAAACTTTGGCCACTTTATGCTTAATTGTATGTGACTAAACACAAAAAAAAAACATGCTTTGTGTGACTAAATATTACAAATGGCCACACAAACATAAAATTCATGTGGCCATTGGATAAACATTAGTCACACAAAATACACATTTCTTCACTTTAAACAGCATATGGTCACACTTATTAACACTTTTGGTCACTTTATGCTTAGTTGTATGTGACTAAATACCCAAAACAAACATGCTTTGTGTGGCTAAATATTACAAAAGGTCACACAAACTTCAAATTCATGTGGCCATTGGATGATCAATAGTCACACAAAATACATATTTCTTCAATTTAAACACCATATGGTCACACTTATTAACACTTTTGGTCACTTTATGCTTAGTTGTATGTGACTAAATACCCAAAACAAACATGCTTTGTGTGGCTAAATATTCACAAAGGTCCACACAAACATCAAATTCATGTTGCCATTTGATGATGATCAATAGTCACACAAAAATAAGACATTTTCGTCACTTTAAACACGATATGGTCACACTTATTAACACTTTTGGTCATTTTATGCTTAGTTGTATGTGACTAAATACCCAAAAAAACCAATTTATTTATAACAAGAAAATAAAAAAGGATGTTACACCCCAGCAAGAATCGAACCCGCAACCTCCCTTATAGAAGTCAAGCAGGTTACCATCTTGCCAGAGCAACCTATTCGTTAATGTAATGCATTTTTTGTTTTAATATAGAAGTATAAGCGTCATTGCATTGGGTTTGTAGTGGGCTTATATTGTAATGAACCCATTACATACCGTTTATGATGCTATTCATATGGCATTGGTCATGTGCATTAAGATATATCTGTTTCACAATCTTTAATGGGTATTTGGACATCATATGGGTCCTATACATTGGTTGTAGTGTTGCTTAGATTGCTCATGTTACGACACATCAATTACTGGTAACATGGGTAATTAACATATGGTCCCATGTGCATTGTGTTGACAGTGGCTATAAAAATGTAAAGGAACCCATGCATGACCGATGATTATGGCTAATTCATATGGGTCATGGGTCATGTGCATTAGGATATCACTAGTCACATTCATTAATGGGTATTTGACATCATATGGGTCAATAGGGTGTTTACGGGCGGTTCGGTTCGGTCTGATGAGGTAACGTATTCTAAATTTTCTAAGTTTAAATTTAAATTTAAATTTATAAATTTTGTATTAAATAGATATTTTGGTAAATCAATGCATTATGACTATATGAATGATATAACATATAGATAACCACTATTGAATATGTTTAATTGTCATAAATTTTATTTGTTAAAAATATATTTAATTGTTAGATAAACAGATATCCACATTCCCTTTTATGATAATAAGATTACATCTTTAATTGAGCACCAAATTTAAATAATCAATGTCAAATTATTAATAATCAAAATTATTAAACTTTTAAAAATTTACAAATTTAGAGCCAAATTGCAGCCAAAAAAATGTAAAATCTACATATGAATATAGCGGTTTTTATTTCCTAATTTCAGCAAAAACACTGTTTCATCTCTCCAAAAAAAGGCTGCAACCTAAAACAGAACAATAACATCACTTTTTATACACCATTAATACCACTTTTAGTTATTTTCTTTACACATTGCGGCTGGAAGAATCCATGAAACGGAAGCCATTGATAATCAGACCCAATTTGGTTAATATGAGTATGAAAATGAAAATGAAATTGACGATTTAGGATATCAATCAGAGGAGTATATTGAGGATGCGCATGAGGATGATGAAAACAACCATTCAAATGGTTATGCTAAGAGGGGCATAACCAGGTTATGCAAGTTTCGCAGGGAATATGGAAAACCCGGTGGAGTAAAGCTCAGTGTAACCTTCGATGCATTGAATAGGATATCAGGAAAACACAGAGCATTGTTTTTGAGTTTTTTAGGAGACATGGTTCGTGAGCATATAGGTTTGCAGATTCTATCCTGGAAGAAGGTGGGTCCAGAAGCAAGAAATAAACTATGGGATGAAATCACGGTACACATATACTATTTTTGAACCCAGTACTACATAAGTTTATCTCTGCATTTTACATTATGTCAACTAATTCATCACAACATTGTGGTTATATCTTGCCAGAACGATACTGTATGATGGTTGACTATGGACGGTCAGAAAGCTGGTAATGAATTGTCTTGGTCAATTTCTCTTAAGGAAAGACATTAGAAGGAAACTGAGACAAACATACATATTGCCCAACCAAGATACACCTTCAAAGCTAAATGAAGTCCCGGTGAAGTATATTGCAATTTTAAAAGCCAAAGATTGGTCAAGTTTGAAACTAACAACGGCCACGAGGAATACAAGGTTTTAATTAGTCATTTTTATTTAAGTCATATATCTTTCATAACTTTATGTTTCCATATATATTAGTTTTATACTAGCAGCATTACTACATCTAAACGCCTTATGATTTTGGTTTGCAAGGTGAAATCTGCTAAAGCCTAAAATGGCCTTCCAAGTGTGTTTTTCAACAAATAATGGAACAGGTGGATACGCACATGTGAAAGAGAAAATGGTAAGATTACACATTTGCACATTTGCATTTCATAGCATCTTCGATATATCGTTTAACTTACATGTGTATGTATTTGATGTTTATAAGATCGAAAAAAAAAAGAAATTGAACTAGATGAAGAACCCACGCGTGGTACACTATGGTTGAAAGGAAGGGTAAACAAAGACGGAGAATATCCAGATGATGAGATTAGATCAGTGGGAGATAAACTTGTAAGTTTGACTGCAAATTTTATTATTATGTTCATTTTCGTATAATAACCTATTTCCCATATTGTGTGTGCAGAAAGAAACTGAGGACAAGATCAAAGAAGGAACCTTGAAGGTTGATCATGGCACTGATGCCATGACAGTTGTATTAGGTAAGGAAAAGGGAGGTTATGCAAGAGGAGTGGGAAGTGGAGTTACATACAAGAGGTATTTTGATCTTCCTCGAAGCAGACAAGCATCTGATGAAAGAATTTTGTTACTTCAAAGTCAACTTGATAATGAGAGACGCGAACGTCAAGAAAAAGAACTATTAATCCAGAATTTGTCCAACAAGATGTCACAAACAGAGGGAATGGTTACTAAACTGAAGAATCAGTTGGCTGCACATGGGGGGCAGTCGCAGTCAATGTCAACTCAATTGACACCACCAAATGTAAGACATTTTTTTATGTTGTTAACAATTTCATTTTCTAATTAACACTAACAGCACTAACTTATACACTAAGTAGTACTAACTAACAAGTAGTACTAACTTATACACTAGCAGTATTAACTTCTTCAGCAGCATTAACTTCTCTGAGTAGTCTTAACCATGAGCAGTACTAATATATTCACTAGCAGTACTAACTTTGTACTAGCAGTAGTAAACACTTAGTATATTTTTCTTTGAAGTTCACTAGCAGCATTAAATCAACTAAGCAGCATTAACTTCAAACATGAGCAGCAGTAATCCAAACAGCATCAAGAAGACTTATAATCCCAACACTATAGATAGCAGGCACTGATCTTAAACTGATGAGTCTATGGATTTCTTAATTTATATTGCAGGTGTCTCCGGTGGACATTAATCCTATAAATAGCAGCACTGATGAGGAGGGCGGAACAACTGTTTTTGGATGTGAGAATGATGCGAGCATTCAGAAGTCTAATGGACTTGCCACTTTAGAAAAGGAAATGAAAACAAGGGTAAGTAATAAAATACCCACCTGTGAAACTGTTAAATATGTCGGATCTAAGAAATTGACTAGATCAATACGAAAAGATTCTTCACGTCAAGCTTCCCAATCACAAGAAAATGTGTCTCCACTACTAGTACTACCACAAGTATGTATTTCAACATGTTCATATATTCTTTTGTTTTATTAATTTCTGATACATACATGCAACAAATGTGTAATTACACATACCTTTTACTTAATAAAACGACCCTAAACGACCAAAAACGCACATAAAATGCCATATATATGCTTGTTTTTGTGTTTGTATTGTGCAGGTACCGGATATCACTAAAGGACGAAAAAAACTAAGCCAAACACAAACACGGAGCACAAAGAACGAACGAGCGTGATGAAAAGCCAAAGTCAAAATGTCAAGGTCAAAGTCAACCTGACAAAGTCAAAGTCAAAAGCCCACCCGTACCCACCTAGTGGGCCCGGGTCAGCCCACTTTTATACTAAATCCTTATTAAACCTTTAAAACCCAAAACCCTTATACCGGCCCAAAATTTTATTTAAAAATCAAACGGACCCAAACTGCTAACCATAAGGCCCAATCCATTCCTTTTAACGTTGTTAGCCTTAACCCATTAAACCTTTACTCGTTAGTCCTAAAGGACTAACAATGTTAGTCCAAAAGGACTAACGGTGCAAACCCCAACCCAACCTTAGGGACCAACGATGAAAGTATTAGGTACGATGGACGTATAATAATTATATACCTTGAAGGGCCATTTTTCCTATTCCCCAAACCTCTTACCCTGTTATACCCTGCACCCTTAAACCCCTATTTCCCGCCATACCCTGAACCCCACCAGTGTTCACTGTCTCTTTCACACACCCTGTATAACCAGACAAAACCCTGTAACATACAGCCAAAATTAACCTCACCCCACTTTATAAAGAGACAAACCACGTTGGCAATCCCTACAAACCCCATTGGTTGAAGGAAAATGACAAATGATGAACGGATAGGATTAATTAGCTTGGACACCAAGAAAAATTGAAGGGCTAGGATGAGGTTTTGATGCCTCTCAGCAAACAAACACAACTAGTACAACCATTCAAATGCTCCTCTTCTAGTTTTGCTATAAATATAGATTGTACCCCTCATTTGAAGGGTGTTAGATGTTAGGTTTAAATTTTGCTTTAATGTAATTTCCTTTTAATGTCTTTTAATTTTCTGCAAATTTCTCTTTAAAAGCCTTGTAACAAGTTTGAGTTTTAATGAAATTCACCGTTTGATTTAATTCTGTGTTAATTTTACTCAAGTTTACCTTACACTTTACAAGTTCAATCCACACTCTCAGTTTTGTTCTTAAAATCTTACTGTTTCATTTGAAATCTCAAGTTACTGTTCCATTTGGTTTGAATATTGGAGTGTTTTGTATGCTGTGGATAATGGATCAGATTTGGATGAATCCATGGGTTGTTAAGAGCTTATGAATAAGCTGGTTTTGGTGTTGATTATTGCTTTTCAAAACCTTAAAGCTTTTGACAGAGGTTTTCATCTTAATTACTTTTTCAATGTTTACTTTTAAACTGTTTGATCAAATTGCTTATTATGTTGTTGTATACTATGCTTAATATTGTTATTGATGTTCTTATTTGATCTTAAAATGCTACTTGAATTATCAGTTAAGCCTATGAATGCATCTGTTGGCCTTAAAAGCTGTTTAACACCAGTTTAAGGGGTGTTTGGGTTAACATTTAAAATGGGTCAGAATGGTGTTTTTAATGGGTTGGGTCACTAAGCCAGCTTTAACTAGCTTATTTAAGTAGATTAAATCTGTTTTAAAAACTTGTCATAGTTTAAAATACTCTTTTAAGGTCTTAAGTATTCAAGGTTTGAATATGTGGTTTCTTAAGTTTCTTATTATGGCTTATTTGATTAGATGCTCATAGATGTTGTTTTTACACTTGTTTATGTTCCTAATGCAGTAGTATTGTGCCTTTGAGTTTACTTGTGTTTTATTTAAATCTGTCAAAGTTTTTCTTAAGTATCTTTTAGCCTAAAAACTGCTTTTTCAATTTCAAAAATAGGTTAGTTAAGATTGTTTTCGTAGTCTAAATTTTTGAGCATAAGCTCATTGGGTGTCATTTCCCATCTGTTTAGCTTAGTTTATATTTTCATCTTATTTTCTAGCTTATTTTGAAGCTTGCATATTGTCACTTGTCTTTTAAGAAAATAACCAAAAAAATGCATCCTGAGTAAGAAGCCCTTTTCACAAGCTTTTTTTAGGGCTTATTTGATTTTCAAATTCATTTGTGTTTGCTGTTTTTAGAAGCCCTTAGGACAGACTTTAAGCTCATATAAGCCCCTAAGCCATAAGGATCCTTTTGGTTGCTTAAAATTAAGACCAAAAGTAACCCCTTAGGCTGTTTACTAGCAGTTTTTGCCCCTAAGTGCTTATTTGCTTATTTAAGTTCTTGGCTAGTTTAGATTGCTTAATTTAGGTCTGTATATGCTTATTAGGTGTAGTGTAGGCCCTAGTAGCTTATTTTGTTTAAGTTTGAGACTTTTTAAGCTTTTTCAGTTTAAGTGTTAAGTTATAATGCTATAGGTATGTACTGTTAGCTTATCAAGCTTTTGTCAGCTTATTAGTTGCTCATTTTTGTTCCTTATTGCTTCTTAGGTTTAGGTGTTAAGCTGTCTTAGCTTATTTTGCTTTTACTTTAGCTTTTTTAAACCCAAAAAGCCATAACAGTTTAGACTATAAGCCCTTAGTTAGTTTTTCCAAAACTGTCAACTTCTTGTGCTTATTTCAGCTTATTTTTCAGTTTTATAAAAAGTCCCTTTGTTAAAGTTTTATATTCTAGCTTATTTTATAGTTTTGCAAAAAGAAAAAAAAATGCTTTTTAAAAAAGAGGAGGCATGGGGGTCGAACCCATGACCTCCCCCTTTATAAGCAACACCTCACACACACTCTCTACTGCCAACACGCCCTTGGGACTTTTTCATTACATGTTTGCAATATCTAATATATAAAGGGGTGTTGGCAGTTTAGCTTATCTAGCTTATTTACTTATTTCTTGCTTATTTATTAGTTATTTTTCAGAGTTTTTATAATTAGTTTACTATTTTTAATCATTTAATTTCATTAAAATCGTTTTTAATTCATAATAAATTATAAAATAGTCAAAAAAATCTAATTCTTTTTTAGAAAATTTTCTTTTATCAGATAGAACCTAGGAAAAATAAATTTGCATTTGTAGGGTTAAATTTGCTCATTTTTGTTTTTTAAAGAACGGGTTTAAAATCTTGTTCTCGTTTTCGTGTTGCAAGTGTAATTGCTTTAATTTTCATGTTCCCGTAGACTTAGGTTTTCCTTGTATGCCTTATTTATGCTTCTCGTAGAATTTTAAGTCATTCATTTGCCTTTTTATGCTTTCTCGTAGTTTTAAATATAAATTCTGTGCCTTTATATGTTTTTCCCGTAGTATTTAGGATCCAAATCAAATCCTTTGTTATTCAAGCATCCAAAAGTCAAACCTCTAACGTAATCGTCAATTTCACGCCTCTTTGGGGATAAACGACTTGGGAATCACGTGCTTCCCTGTTTACTACAATTGATTTTGATTGGTATTTTTAATTCTTATTATATATTTAATATATAGTAAAGGGTTGAATTTATCATGGTCAAAGATCCAAGCTGGAGTACAAGTTTCAAGACCAGGAGAACTCAGAAGACATCTTCAGCTTTGAAAGACTTTATTTGTGTTTTATTTATACTTGATAGAAACATTGTAAGTAATTCTGTATGTTCACATATTGGGGGAATATTGTTAGCCTTAAAATATGTCGACTTATACGAAATTACATTAGTTAACTATTTACTATAAACACAAGGACTAGAAATGACAATATAGGATAGTTAGACATATATAACCCCATTCATACTTCCATGGAGGGGTGCGGATAATCATATGTATCTCATAAGTGTGTGTGTTTCTCTTTCTCTCTCTTGAAACACACATATCTTCCATTTCTCTCTATACATCAATAATATGGCTACTTATTTCTTTTATCCTCACCGACCTTCGGATCGCGTGTTTAGTAAGTGATATCTTATGGGTAACAATTGGAATCAGAGCCTAGGAGCGTTTTGAGTTGTTGTTTTGCTTATTGGGGTGTCGTTTGTGGCTTATTAAAGCTTTTCGGAGCTTATTAAGTCCATTCGTGGCTTATTTTTAAGCCAAAACGGTTGGTTGGTGTCTATTTTATGCAAAAGCTTGAATCTTTCTTCTCTTTAATGTTTCTAGCTTATTTGCACAAATGGTTTGTAGTTTTTTCAAAGCTTATTTCAAAAGATTTATGGTTCTTTTTAAGCTTTTTACAAAAAATCTTGATCCGGAAATTTTTGTGTTAAAAACCCTAAAGTTTATGTTTTTATGGTAGATTGTAACGTCTTGATTTTAGCATAAAACAATAGTGGAATTATCTATTTTTCAATTGGATACGTCAAGTATTTTAGTGTAACAAATAGAAAATTCTCACTTTGACTGTATTAATAATATAGTTAGTGGGGAATTATTATGTAATAAGAGATAACAAGCTAGGATAAGTGTTGCAAGACATCTTACTATAATGGGCTATATGTGACAAGTTGATAAAATGGAGGAAATGACCAAAGTACCCTTGTGGCTTATCTCATAAACTGACTTAATTGATATTTTTCTCCCATTTTTCCCTCCATATCCCACGACATACGTGAATCAAGCAGGAGATGTGATTTGCTTCACCATGAAGAAATCACCAAATCAAGATCATTATTAATTCTTAGCAAGATTATAACAAGAGTTTGACAAGGTTAACAAGAATCAAGTGGTAATTATGTTCTTTCCCAAAATTCAAGGCATGGTAAATTTTATGTTAATTCATGAATTCAAATTAAAGGTGATATGAGGACATGTTATTGAAGTGTTTTACATGATTTTAATACGATGAATTCATGATATTATGTTTATGGTCATTTGTATGAGGATTTGGGGCTTCCACATAGAATTATGTTCACTAACCATGTTCTAATGCTTCTGAAAGTAAAGTTAGAAATCAAGTATTAATATCTTGCGAGTAGTTTAGGAATTTATGAGATTATGCTCAAGTTAGAATCATTATGATCAAGATTAAGAATTATGTGTTTGAAGTATGGTTAGAACATGTCAAGAATATGATCTATATGAGATTTTACTAGTGAAACCAAACACCCTTTAAAAATGAAGATATTGATATATACTGATGTTTACATAAGTGTGCAGAAAATTTAAGGATTGATTAGTCCATGGTTGAAAAAATTATGAAGGTTTATGCTAATTAAAGGGGTGTTTGGCTAGGGCTTAATATGGTGCCTAAATAAGTGAATTTGGCTTAAGGCCTAAAGAATAATGACCTAAACATGTCTAATAAGTTGTGATATAAGTTTGATGAATATTAGGATAGCTTATTATGGGTTTTGGGTCGTTTTGGACATGTTTAAAATTAGGACAACATAGTGTGTAGAAATTTGCACCAACTTTGGAAAATCATAGAAAAATAATCGTAGCTCTGTTGGAGATGTGCGTTACATATTCGGAAAGGTAAAAGAGTCTACTTTCTAGCAAAAATATTTTCAGGCCATGAAAGTAAGACTAAATGGGTCAAAATCAGCTTAGTGGAGCTGGTTGCAGAAATTCTGCATAAAAAGAGAAGTTTGTAAAAAATGTTTAAGTATGAAATAAGAACTTTTATGATTAAGTTAAGTTGTACAGACTCATTATATGTTAAGATACATGAGTTAGCAAGTTCTAATTGTATTAGTATGATTATATCATGGTTAGGTGCTAGTGGGAAGCTTACGGAATCTAATCAAGAGCAAAGGTGAGTAACGGATTTTCTGTTTACGTGTTTAGTAGATTAAATGTGTTTAATATATATGCCTTGTCATACCCCAAGAAATATGCAAGTTAAGTATACCCATAACCTTACTGGTCAAATACACAAGTTAAGTATTCACGTGACCTTATTGGTCAAATATGCAAGTTAAGTATTCACGTGACCTTAGTGGTCAAATATGCAAGAATCAGGTTGACCTATGTGGTCATATTAGCATCATTTTGACCCATGTGGTCATATTTAGTATATGTTGACCGTTGGGTCATATTTAGTATTATGTTGCCCCGTTGGGTCTTATTTAGTATTATGTTGACTGTTAGGTCATATCTAGTATTATGGCGAGCCGTTGGTTTATATTCGGTATATGTTGACCATTGGGTAGTATTTAGTTTTATGGCGACCCGTTGGGTCATATTTAGATCAGCATTTATTTATATATTAATATTACAGTTTGGTAATAAACTTAGTCTTAGTCAATCCTGTATGGAATAATAATGCTTTATGCACATTAGTCAGTCCCGAATATGGATAAATACTTTATGCATTCAGTTAGGCGCATGAAGTGTTTATGCACTCGGTCAGTGTGTGCTTTACGTACTCAGTCGGTATGTGCTTTATGCACTCAGTCGATTATGCACTCAGTCAGTATGTGCTTTGCGTACTTAGTCAGTTATGCACTCAGTCAGTATGTGCTTTACGCACTCAGTCAGTATGTGCTTTACGTGCTCAGTATTGTGCTTATGCACTTAGCCTGTGATTTATATGTACTCAGCTAGTATATTGTCTTATGCACTCAAGGTAGTCAGTTAGTATTGTGCTTTATGTAGCTCATGCACCCAATCAATATCAAGCTTATGTATTTAATTAGTAGTATGTTCAAGTAATCGAAATAGTATGATATGTACTTATTTAGTATCATGCCTTATGCATGCAATTTCAATAGTAAGTTAGACTGCTATTATTAGAATTTAGCTTCGTAAAACAGTACTATATGTAGCTTTAATACAGTTAATGATTACTAGATTATTATTAGTTAGAAATCAGTTCATAGATAGCTTTATTACTCAGTCAGTATCCAGTTTAGAAATAGCCTCAGATTCATTCAGACAAAATGTGCTATAAGCACTTAGCCAGAATAAATACTTACGAATTCACATCTAGTAATAAGTTAGAACCAGTTAGAATCTAAATATATGCATGTAGCCATGTATCAAAGTCTCTCAGGATGGACACAAGACTTATACAGAAAACATCATGATGATGTTCAGCTCATATTTTAGTTTATGATTCAGAACAGTTTCCGTTATCTCACTAAGTCGCAATGACTTACCATTCTTAGTTTCATGTTTTGCAGGTTTGTAAGATGAGACCAAGCTATGTGTTAGATGAGGCGTAATGGGTTAAAATGGTGTAGCTCATGGGGTTAGGTAACTAGCTTCTCATTTCCATCATTTGTTATCAGTTTGGAATGCCCTAAAGCAAGTAATTATCAATAAAAAGTTTTATAGAACAAGTCATGTACTTTTCATAGTTACAATTTTTAAAAGGGCGTTTGGAATAAGCCCTTTTCAGACATGATATATATAATAAATGAAATGAGTTTTCAAAAGTTCTTGTTTTAATGTTTAGTAGATATACGATTTTCAGTATTACAAAAAATCTGGGCGTTTTAAGTTGGTATCAGAGCTATGATGGTTTAAGAGATTTAAGTATCCACCATTAGTAGGGGATGCTTAGACTTAAACCGATTGCTTCATATTGAATACAGAGTTATGTGCATCGCACGTTGATATGTTTATCAGTACATGGCTTAGGATTATGAGGATTGTAGTTATTTGGCTCATGTTTATCAACTAAGCAGTTCATGTTTTGCGATGCATATATGTTCATGTGATTATCTGTATATACCAGATCATGTGAATCATGTATAAGTATGTAGTGCACAACATGTTTTTATATTTTAGATAAGGATTTAGATCGTCAATCAGATTTAGATCATCAATCAGATATCCACGATATAGAAAGCATATAGAATTTCTATGCATTATCAGTATAGTCAGCGTTTAGATTAAATTATGTGCAGTAGATAATACGTTTTAGTTCAGGTGTAGCTAATGAGATATCTCAGAAAGTTTACACATGTGTTAAATGTTTATATGTTGCATTATAATTATGTATTTTAGTATGTTCAGAATTAATAAGTATGTTCAGAATTGAATTAGTATTCAGGAATATTATGGTATAGAAATGAATCAAAATCATGTTTAGCAAATTAGAATGCCTTGAAAGTAGTAATGCATGATTAAAAATGCCATGACAGCAGGATGACTGATGTAGCCAGACTATGCTCAGTAGCGAATTAGAATGAATTAGAGCTAGTTATAACGTATATCATGTCATGACCAGTAGCGAAATAGTCGCTCAGTAAGCGAAACAGAGTTAGAATGCACAAGGCTAAGTGCATTATTAGACTATGCTCAATAAATATCCTCGTATAGGATAGAAATTAGAAATCATGTGTAGTACATGTTAGACAGTCAAATGACAGAAATAAAGCAGCATGAATCATGATTAGAACCAGAATATCATAAACAAAATATCATGTTAAGAAGTGCAGAATGTCATTATCAGACTTAGCGTGCATAGTATGCTATAATCAGCAGTCATGTTATCGCACCAGTATGCGATTAGTAACATAATGCATGAACAAAAGTATATAATTAGCAACAGATTAACATGATAGCAGAACATGAATCTAAGCTGATAGTTTTATTGATGAATCGAGGTAGAATATGATAAGAATAAAGACATGTTTAAGTGATGCGAGTATTATGACGTCTGGCCAACGTGATAATAGTTACATCATATAACATGGATTTATTGGGATCATATAATGTATCGAGGAAATTTATTCAACAGTAAGCGTAGATGAGACATAATCTTAACAGACTAGAATCATGATTCAGTCAGATTTAGAATCAGAAATCATACGACCATTAATAGTATAAGCGTATAGAAATTTATAAGTCTCATCTATTACAGTCCCATATGTCGGTTATTATATAATAGCCAGAACAACTCAGATTTTAGTAAGGTCTAGTATAGCATCAGTAATATAGATTAGCAGAACAGAACAGTTCAGATTCAGAGTTCAGAAAAGTAGCATCATAATAGCATAGCAGAATTAGTGAGCAGTTTAGATATAGTCCTTAGAACATGGACGATTTATGAACAGATAGACAGATCTAGTACTTACTAGCAGAAATAGAAAGGTTAATGAACCTACCGAAACAGAAAATAGTTTAGAATGCCTTATAATTATAAGGATAATAACATATAGATTACTTGAAATGAGTTTCCAAAATTTCAGATTTATGACTCACAATGAGCGTAGAACCATTTAAGCTTAGAAAGCATAGTGACTTGTCTTATTAAATAGAATAAACTGAGTATGCACAAATAAGATAACCATTTTTCTACCAGTCTCAGGAACATAAGGGAACATAAATGATTAAGAAATGCCTTTATCTAGAAAAAGGCATTCGACATGTAGTAAATTTTAGAAGTTTTAGATTCAGACCCAGAATAAGTAGTACCAAGTAAGTTCAGAAGAAATTATGGCAAGACTTATGGTCAGATAGAACAGTCAGAATAACTTAAATAAAATAGATAAATACAGTCTAAGTGGGGGAGACTTGATGCCCAAACGTATACACGCCTAAATAGTCACCCCGAGTTAGTTCGTGAGGACACGAACGGAATAAGTGGGGGAGATTTGTAACATCTCAAAATTGGGTTTTAGGTATTTTATTACCAGAATGCCACTGCGTAAGTTTGACTACGACTTTATAAGTTTGATTGTTTTACGTGATTGGTTAGTCAAACTATAAGTATAAATATCTGGTAAATGATTTTTGAAAGTATTATGTGGCCCAAGTATTAAAGAAAAGAACTTGAGGGACCATTCTTGCCACAAGTGCAAAGTTATATTTAAAGGCTAAAATTACATGAATGCCCTTCGGTCTTGATAACTCATAAATCCAGAATTTATCCAAAAAAACACACATGTATGTGTGTGTTGGCAGAGTCGTGTTTATCACGGGAGAAAAAGGAGGGAAGAGCTAGAAAACCCAAGAATAAAGAAATCATCAATTATGATTATTCAAGATGATTCTTGAGATGTTGGTGATAGATATATGATGCTACAAGCCTTCCTAAATAATCCTCATCAAAGGTATGAATTTAATTCAAGTTAAGATTTAGAATTTTGGGGCTTTTAGTTAAAACGTATGTTAATGAAGAATTTAATCATGTTTATCATGTTTAGTACATAGTTTATGATCATTGATCATGTTAAGTATGTTTATGGATTAGATGATGATTAAGATTCAAAATTAATGAAGTTGTGGAGTGTTTGTCTAGAGAATTAAACTAATTCATGGTTTTTGATGAAGTTCATGTTTTGTGATAATCAATAAAGGGGTGTTTAGATAGAGCTTAATTTAACACCCAAATAAGCAATTTTGGCTAAGGCCTAAAGAATAATGACCTAAACATGTTTAATAAGATGTGATATAAGTTTGGTGAAGATTGGGATAGCTTATTATGGGTTTTGGGTCATTTTGGTGATGTTTCAAAACGGGACAGCAAGGTGTGTAGAAATTTGCACCAACTTTGGAAAATCATAAAAAAAATAACCGTAGCTCCGTTGGAGATGTGCCTTATATTTCCGAAAAGCTAAAAGAGTCTACTTTCTAGCAAAATTATTTCCAGGTCATGAAAGTAAGTTTAAGTGGGTCAAAACTGCAAATTACAACAAATTGTCCAAAAATCAGCAAACATCCATTTTGCAAAAAGTTAGTGAAAATGATGTAGCTCATGTGCACGGACATTATAGCAACTTCTAATGACTATAGAATGATATGTTTATATTTTTAGGTGATCTTGGAAGTCAAGGAATGCCCGAGGAATGAGTAAGCCAACCGAGGTGAGTAACGATTTAATTTAGCTCCGTATATAGGAGCATTTCATGTTTAGTGCAAGATGGTAGTAGATTAAGCGTAATTAGTATATCTATATGTATTGTTATATCATGAGTTATATGCAAGTCAAGTATTCACGTGACTTTAGTGGTTAAATATGCAAGTCAAGTATGCACGTGACCTTAGCGGTTAAATATGCAAGTCAAGTATTCATGTGTTCTTATTGGTCAAATATGCAAGTCAAGTATCATGTTGACACATGTGGTCATATCTAGTATCATGTTGACCAATGTGGTCATATTCAGTGTCATGTTGACCCATGTGGTCATAACTAGTATCATGTTGACCCTAGTGGTCCGCTTCAGTGTCATGTTGACCCATGTGGTCATATTCAGTATCATGTTGACCCGTGTGGTTATATTCAGCATCATGTTGACTCGTTGGGTCATATTTAGTATATGTTGATCTGTTGGGTCATATTTAGTATTGTGGCGATCAGTTGGGTTATATTTGGTATTATGGCGACCCGTTGGGTCATATTCAATATGTGTTGACCCATGTGGTCATATTCAGTATATGTTGACCCGTTGGGTCATATTTAGTATTATGACGATTCGTTGGGTTATATTTGGTATTATGGCGACCCGTTGGGTCATATTCAATATATGTTGACTGTTGGGGTATATTTAGTATTATGACGACCCGTTGGGTCATACTCAGTATTTTGTTATAGCTCAGCTTTAGCATCTAGCTAATTTCACAATTATGTAGTAACTCATCTTCACTATTATGTTATAACATAGTTTAGTTACTCAGCTAAATTTTAATAATTATGCCTTAGTTTAGCTTCAATATTGCGTTAAGTATAGTTTGAGTATCTAATTCAGTTTAATGTCATGTTGCAATCATGCCCAAGTATTTAGCTCAGCCTTAATTTATATATCCATATTATGTGTGAACAATTCCGGACTTAGAACAGTTTAGTAATAAACTTATTCTCAGTCAGTATGTGCTTTACGCACTCAGCCAGTTATGTACTCAATATAGTACTACAAGTACTCAGTCAGCTTTACGCACTCAACCAGTTATGTACTCAATATAGTACTACAAGTACTCAGTATGTGTTTTACGCACTCAGTCAGTTATTTACTCAATATAGTACTACAAGTACTCAGTCAGTATGTGCTTTACGCACTTAGTCAGTTATGTACTCAAGTAGTATAGTACTACAAGTACTCAGTCAGTATGTGCTTTACACACTCAGTCAGTTATGTACTCAGCTAGTATAGTACTACAAGTACTTAGGCAGTATGTGCTTTATGCACTCAGTCAGTATGTGCTTTACGCACTCATTTAATTATGTACTCACCCAGTATAGTACTATAAGTACTCAGTCAGTATGTGCTTTATGCACTCAGTCAGTTATGCACTCACTCAGTATGTGCTTTACGTGTGAATTATTGTGCTTATGCACTCGACCAGTGTTTTGTGTACTCAGTCAGTATATTAAATTATGAGTATTTTGGCTTTATGCTTATGTTTCAGTTTATATTTTAGTTTATGATTCAGATCAGTTCAGTCGCCGTTATCTCACTAAGTCGC
>BQNB010004110.1:0-55741 GCA_026074375.1 Tanacetum coccineum | reverse complement strand
GATATCATGCATTAAAGATTTTGTCGCATTACATTTTGTATAACTGTATTGGGCTAGAAATCTTTGTATTTTGAACAAGTTGACAAGTGAAGCTTCGGCTTATGTAACAAATACTTTGTTAAATCCAATGTATCAGTTTTAAACGACTTTTTGGTCGTTCTATATACATCTTGTGTTATTGATCTATGAAGTAACACGCCCCGGACCCTTATTCCGCTGCGACCCAATTTGGGGGTGTTACACAACACCCCTTCACTGCAAGTACAGTTGCACAAGTATTCTTGGACAATGTGTACAGACTACATGGAATGCCTGAATCTATTGTTAGTGATATGGACAAAATCTTTTTGAGTCACTTTTGGCAATTATTGTAAGTGCTTAAGGTGCAACTTAAAATGTCTACTGCTTATCATCCCCAAACTGATGGGCAGACTAAGATAGTTAATAAATGCTTGGAGTGTTACCTAAGATGTATGACTGGTGAGAGACCTAAGGAATGGACATTGTGGCTCCCTATGGCTGAGTTTTGGTATAACACAAATTTCCATTCTGCAATTAATACCACACCTTTCCAAATGGTATATGGCCAAACACCCCCTTTGCACATTCCCTATGTCAGTAGGGACAGTTTGGTGGAGTCAGTTGACAGGACAATGCAAGCAAGAGAAGAGTTCCTGCAAGTAGCTAAGTTTCACCTAAAAAGGGCCCAAGACAGAATGATTAGCCAAGCCAACAAGCATAGAAGTCACAGAGTTTTGGAAGTTGGAATGTGGGTGTATTTGAAACTGCAGCCTCACAGACAAGTAACTCTAGGAAAAGAACATCAACACAAGCTATCTTCTAAGTATTTTGGGCCATTCATGATATTGGAGAAGATTGGAGCAGTAGCATACAAATTGGAGTTACCCCCAAATAGCTAAGTACACCCAGTTTTTCATGTTTCTCAGCTCAAGTTGTGTAAAGGGAATTCACACAAGACTGGAATCCTACTCCATTGTAAACCAAATAAGGTGTTGTCAGCTGAGCCTGTTGCAATTTTGGATAGGAGGTTAGCTAAGGTAAACAACAAGGCAGCTACCTATGTTTTGGTTAAGTGGTCTAATCACACAGATGAGGATGCTACATGGGAAAATTATGCTGATTTGATTCAAAGGTATCCTCAGTTTGAAAGACATGCCTGAGGACAAGCATTACTTGTAGAAGGAAGGATTGTTACATGTCAGAATAGTAGAAGGACTAAAATAGAGTATTTCTAAAGTTCAAGGACTGGAATGCAAATATTCTTCAAAAGTCGTTATGTTTCCCGCCCGAATTCTGTTATCATTCATTTCGCCTATAAAAGGCTTAATCCCTTCATTTTTCATTTTCCATCTTGATTTGTAAACACTTTCTCTCCCAATTTCACTTATAATCATTCACTTGTAATTAATACCACAATAATCCAATAACAAATCCTTTTTCAAATTGTGTTCCTTGTTTTACAATTCCTAATTGAGTTTGATTCATTGTTGAGGTGTTTTCTGATCTTAGTGATTACTAAACACTTGTTACACAAAACATCCAATATCTGATGAGCAGATTTTTGCAAAATGGTTAAAACTATTTCCCTACATTCTTTAATAGAAGGGTACTCACGCCTTATGGCGGCGGGTATCTTGTGACCTTTAACCGAGGAAATAAAAAGAATTTGATCCCAGTGAGGCCCGGTTCATCCGTTTTTATCGGTTCCGACAGGTCCTCTCTGGATCGTCTTCGGACGGCTTTTATTGGCTGGCCGAACCGCTGGTGACTCCGGTTTCCAGTTGAACCCGTTGGTCCTGTCCGGTTTTCAAAATTATATGCACCTATCATTTTTGTTTGTACAATGCATATAATAACATGTAATTTTCATTTTATAGGTATTTAAAAGTAACATTAATTAATGTGTTTAATTAGTTTGTAATTTGGATTATGTTGTACCTTGTTTAAATTGTACATTGTGAAAATATTGTTGTACTTTTGAGTATGAGAGTGTTTTTTGTTGTTTAAATATATTGCTGCTTTTCAAAAAAAAAGTTTATTTAGTTGTTTGTGTTTAATTAGATTGTACCATATGCTTTTAATTTTGTATGTTTGAAATTGAAATATTTAATGGAAGAAAATGCCTTTAAAAACAAAATTCAAGTTTATAAAATTGAAACATGCAACCATTTATTCACTTTCCCCCAATTTAACATTAAAGTCTAAAAAATTTCACTGGGTTTCAAGATATTACCAAACACGCTAATCAACAAGTCGATTTAAACACAGCTGGGTTCTAAGGCAAGAATTTTCAATTGACACCATACGAGAGACCGGACCGGACCCGGATCCGACCGAGACCGGACCGTAAGTAATTTCGGTCCGGGCGTTGTGTTACTTTCGGATCTCGGTTACCCCCCCCCCCCCCACCCCCCGTACCGGTCGGTACCGTGCTCGGTCACGACAAAAACCCGACGCATTTAGCGGTTGTAGGACACGATGACCGGACCGGACCGAAGACCGACCCGGACCGGAACCAGACCCGCGACCGGATCCGATAAACCATTTCGGTTCCGCGTCACTCGTGTCGCGCATTATGGACCAACCTCGGTGTCCTCCGGTCCCGGTCCTTGGACTGTGCCTCACCCCTAAGTTTCTATAGCGCAAAAAATGATTTTTTATATTGACACCATACTTGCAAATACTCCGTAATGAACTAAAGATCTTGGCTTACAAAAAACTATCCAAATGTCTGAATCATCCGTCACATTTTATCCAAAACAGAGTCTACAAAAGAAAAGAGCCTCATTAATTAGCCTTGATTTCTCTGCAGCCAAAAATCCATCCTTGATTCCCTGCAGCCAAATATCCATCTCCAAAATTAGATAAATAAAGTAAGAAATTCAACCTTTAGTCTGATTATGATTCTTAATAGAATCGCATTACCTATCTAATTCTTGCACAGACAGAATGCAACTACATATGTACTTGTGATTTATAATTTATAGGGTAATGTTGTCATTAATATAATAAGATATCTAGCATGTTTCAGACAACGATATCATGCACAGATATATGTTATGCTTCCAGAAATCCCATTTTTCATCCCTTAAAATGCACCAATATGTTTTACTATTCATATTAGTTTAGTACAAATATAGCAATTTAGTAAGCATAAACCCAGTAATTGGGAGCTAAGATGAATGATGTCAGATATTATAAGAACACACCGCCCAATATATGTTTAAAAATAGTTGCAGCACACTTGGAAAAGGGTAATTTGTATGTTTAAGATCCACTTACTATTCCCTCAATTAGAAATTGAATAGCAAGAAGAAGCTTTGTTCAAATAAAAGGTTTGCCAGAGGCATAACATATGATACAAATAGTATTATCTCTGGTGTACAAATCAGCTATCAGTTTAACACATGATACTATTATTATCTTGGAAACTAAAGTAACCCTTAAGAATTTACTAACGAACTTAAGAAATTTTCATATAGATTTATCGTAGATATAGAACGAAGTTAAACAAAGACAAGGATATGAAAACATGTCTGTCATACAGAATCCTGAAATCAACCATCTGTAGTTCTGTACCAAAAAAACAAGACACATGACTTTTAAACGTACATAAACTGAGGTTTGCACACATCACCGAAAATACTTATATGACAACTACAACCAACCAACTTACTAAAGAATTAAATATATGGATTCTGTAAAGCAGTCACGGCCCGCACAACTTATATATCAGCTATCTATAATTCATCTGAGGGGGATCTGGCCTCCATAACTCGTTCAAAATACAAAGGCAGTCTAATTTTAGCCTAAGAGACCAAATACACAGAACTTTTAGTTTGCATGCATTATTTTATGGGGTGTTTGGTTTGCGAAGGGGAATGACTATGGGTATGGGAATTGGTTTGTAGACCACGACACTTGATATCTTTAGAAAACGCCTAGCTTTTGAGGGTTTGATACCCTTTTCAAATACCAAACTCACCAACCAAACAACTATATTGGGATTCTAAGTCATTCCTCCATGCCGATAAAAGGTAATAATGGAAATTTTTCACAATCCATACCAAATTGATAAAACCAATTTTTTCGCAATGTGAAATATTTATTTGTCAACATTTTGGACAAGCTAAATGCAAAACATACATTTCGATGATATGTTGCATCAACACTCTCAAGAAATATCATGATGGACATTACTTATCCTCATTGAAGCAATGATGAGAAATTATAAACAGATGAAAGTATTGCTTGCTACCTTAATAAGAAGCAGGCCTGGCTGATCAATTTTCAAGAGAACACATAACCATCTGAGTAATTGAGTAGGAGTAAAGACTCCATGTATGAGCCCACGAATAATGATTCTTCTTCTCCATGAATCCCAAGATTATTGATACGTTTTGAGCAAGGATCATAAACCTCAAGTCCATGTTGTTCGCCAGACTTTATAGTTTCAATTACAGGTTCACCACTCATCCTAAATGCGGATACTCTTACTAGTGTTGAATCAAGTGTGTTAATACTAAATAGCTTAGTAAAAGAACCATCATGCTCCATCTTCCATACACCATGAACTGGTTTACCATTCTCTGGATAGGATCCATATATAACAAGAGAATCTCTTAGCTTAGATATGCTTAAAGAAAAGCTCAACAGCTTTGCTATGCTATCTGGAAAGTCAACAACTCCAAACTTTTCAGTAACCAAATCAAACGACATGACCATATAACTTTCGGGATTCTTTACATCCACCGCAACCCAATAAATAAGCTTACCTATCGCAACATCTTCAGACCCCCAGACTCTAATAGTGGGACAAGGCAAATCTTCGGAAATAGTCTTCCAAACCCCCAAACTCAACTTAAAAACTTCAACTTGCCAAGGTATGTTCATCATATCACTGTCATCAAAATACGAAATCCTAACAATACTTGGATCATTAGTGATGGGACAAATCCCGAAACCAAAATCACTTCTTTTATAAGGAACATAAGGGAGAACAATCCTAACTGATCTTCTGACACAAGGGTTCCATAAAACAAGCATGTTTCTTCCAAACCCATAACCAAATAAGCAAAACAAACCATTAGAGGCCCCAACAACAAATGATTTATAAAGCCCAATACTAGGAGCAAATAAATGTAATTGTTTTCGGGTCAAAGCATCAAAAATATTATCATCATCTACTAAACAAATTAACTTTTGCTCCTCATAATAATTTGTTAACTCGTTGTACCTTATGATTAAACGATGTGGGTCAGTGTATCGGGCACCGAAACCAGAGATAAACTCAGAGCTGTCAATGAACAACTTCCATGGTTTCGATACGGATCGGAATCGAATCAATGAAGTGACATCAGGTGCTCTTTTTATGATTTCCATTTGGATTTCAAAAGGGATAAAGTCAGACATTTTTTTAGGGTTTATGTCTGAATTTGTTTGAGAGTTTGAAATATGTACTCCCTCAGTACCAAATTTATCGTCCCATGTGACTTTATGTTGACTTTATAAGTCTTTTTCTTCCAACTTTAACTTTAAATATTTTTGTTTGTGTTATATAATACTTGATGAAAATTATAACAATGAAAATACAATCAAAAACCAATCAATTTATATATTTTGCATCAAGTATAACATAACACAAACCAAAATATTTAAGGTCAAAGTTCGAAGAAAAAGACCAAAAAAGTCAATAGGGGACAATAATTTTGAGACGGAGGGAGTAATTGAATTGAAAGGTGCTGCTCGGGTCAAGATGGGGTTATGTGGATCGGGTAAAAATTCTAATAAACGAAAAATTAATAATTAATAATTTCATATTTACCAAAATAATAAATTTTCAATGCATAACAACCCTTTATATGTTTACTACTACGTATATTTGTTTCGGGTATTTAGTTGTTGGAAATTGAGAAGTTTCTTGTTGGGAATTAAGAGCTTCTATAAGTTTTTAATGTTGTTTCAACTTAGTACTGCCAAGAGAAGACTTAGTACTGCCAAGCTTAGTTAGTGCTGCTAGTGTTATAATTAGTTCTGCCAGTACAAATTGTTAGTACTGTCAGTTTATTAGTACTGTTAGATATAATAGTTAGTACTGCTTATGTGATATGCATGAGTTATACATTAGGAATAGATATGCATGATTACGTAACGCGTTTTGTAAGCCCATTAGGGTTTCCTTGGTGTATAAAAGGAACCCTACGGCATAGATCTAGATATAAGTTTTCATATTAGTTATCATAACAATCATAGTTAGTGTTCATAGTTACAAGGTTATTCTGTAACTTTGATTGTTAAATATATTGAAAGTTTAGCAAGATCTTGTTTTTACTGTTTCATTGTTCTTCTTAGTATTACAAACTAGATTCCGCATAGTTTGTGATATTCTCAATCTTAGTTTCTACCATAGTTGTCTTGGATCTATCCAATACAACTAAGCTTTAACAAGCTAAGTAATATCTGTTCAAAAGGGATCAACAAGTGGTATCAGAGCTTGTTGAAAAACTCTGAATAAGAAGAACAATATATCTACACAAGATCTCATAGTCAAAGAGAAGATGGAATCACAGTCAGAATCTACCCAAACATCTGCACTAAAACTTCCTATGCTCAAAACATGAGACTATGATCTCTGGAGCATGAGAATGGAGCAATATCTCACTCACACTGATTATGCTCTTTAGGAGGTTATTATGAATGGTGATGCACCTGCATCAGTTGCATCTGATAGTGCTGGTGCTGAAGGTTCTATTCCTATTCCTCCTAAAACTGCTGAACAAAAGCTTGCTAGGAAGAATGAATTGAAAGCAAAAAGCACTCTGTTATTGGCCATTCCTGATGAGCACTTATTGAAGTTTCATAGAGTCAAGGATGCAAAAAGCTTGTGGGAAGCAACCAAGAGTATGTTTGGAGGCAACAAAGAATCTAAGAAAATGCAGAAGATCATTCTGAAGCAGCAATATGAGAATTTTGCTGCATCAAGATATGAAGGATTAAATAAAACCTATGATAGGTTTCAAAAACTCATCAGCCAATTGGAAATTCATGGTGAAGTTATCTCCCGGGAAGATGCAAATCTAAAGTTGCTAAGAAGTCTACCATCAGCTTGGAACAATATTGCCTTGATCATGCGTAACAAATATGATCTAGATGAGTTGAGCATGGACGATTTGTACAACAACTTGAAGGTATATGAAGCTGAGATTGAAAGCCAATCAAGCTCAAGCTCAAACTCTTAGAATGTGGCTTTTGTATCTTCAGATGATACTAGCAGTACTAATAAAGCAGTTAATATTGCTCATGATCTTCCTACTACTAGTTTAAAGGGACAAGCTTCTTCCTCAACCTATGCTGATGATGTCATGTTTTCCTTCTTTGCCAATCAATCTAATAGTCTACAGTTGGACAATGAAGATCTGGAAGAGATTGATACTGATGATCATGAAGAGATGGATCTCAAATGGCAGGTGGCCATGCTTACCATGAGAATAAAGGGATTCATAAAGAAGACTAGAAGGAATCTGAATCTCAATGGCAAAGAAATTGTTGGCTTTAATAAGACAAAGGTTGAATGTTACAACTGCCACAAGAGATGTCACTTTGCTAGAGAATGCAGGGTACCAAGGAATCAGGGGAACAAAAATGGAGATCATACAAGAAGGATTGTACCTGTGGAGACTCCTGTTAATGCCTTGGTTGTTACTGATGGGATGGGTTATGATTGGAGCTATCAAGCTGAAGAAGGACCCACAGACTTTGCTCTAATGGCCCATTTATCTTCAAGTTCATCCAGTTCATCAAGCTCAAATACTGAGGTACAAAATTGCTCTAAAGAATGTTTAGAATCTTATCAAACTCTTCAAAAACAGTATGATCAACAACGTGAAGTTCTAAACAAAGCTAATCTAGAAATAATAACTTATCAATTAGGCTTAGAATTATTAGAAGCTAGAATTGTTGTTCATAAAAAAATGAAGCTGTTTATGAGGAAGGCATTGCATTTTTGAAATATGATGTTAAGGTAAGAGATAATTCTATCACAGAGCTTAAAAATCAGTTAGCAGAGGCTTTAAGAGAAAAAGATGATTTAAAACTAAAATTAGAAAAGTTTAAAACATTATCTATGAAGCTAACTAAACTGATAAACAGTCAAATAAGTTTTAATAACAAGTCTGGTGTTGGTTTTGACAGTCAAATGAATGAAAATGAATTGCATGATTGTCATCTGAATAAAAGTGAAGTGTTTAAAAGTGCATCTGATAGTAGTGTGAATGAGATTTAAGAGAAAAATAATCAAGTAAATGATAGGTTTAAGAAGGTTGAGGGATATCATGCAGTTCCCCCTCCTTACACTGGGAACTACATGCCCTCAAGACCTGACTTATCCTTTGCTGGATTAGAGGATTCTGTCTATAAGACTAATGTGAGTGAAACTATCACCAGTGTGCCTTGAAATGAATCAACTGCATCTAAGTCTAGTAAGGATAGTTTGGAACAACCTAAAGATGTTAGGTCTAGTGCTCCTATCATTGAAGAGTGAGAATCTGATAATGATGATGATTGTGTGATTAGACCTTCAATTAAACAGAATAAACCTAGTTATTTTAAAATCTAATTTGGTTAAATCAGATGAAAATACTAGGAAATCTGTTATTGAACAACACACAATTAGGCAAGCAGAAAACCTTAGGAAAAGTCAGAGTTCTAGGGTTGCTAAAAGAAATTGGAATGGAATGATGACTCAGAATCTAGGGGATGGTTTTGAGTTTAAGAAGAAAACTTGTTTGGTATGTGGAAGTCTTAACCATTTAATCAAGGACTGTAATTTTTATGAGAATAAATTGGTAGGAAAATCTGTGTTGAATAATAAGGGTAAGGCTACTGGTCAAAGAGAAATAAGACCAGTATAGAACAATGCTCAGAGGGTGAACTATAAAAATAAATTGTCTCACCCACATCCTAAAAGGAATTTTGTTCCAACAGCAGTTGCAACAAAGTCTGGACAAGTGCCAGTTAATACTGCTAAGCAAAGCTCTCCAAGAGCAGCAGCATCAACTAGTACTGCTAGGCCTGTTAATAATGCTGCTCCTAGACCAAAAGTGAATGATACATTACCCATAAAATATTCTTATTTTAAAGCACATTCACCAGCGAGAAGACCTTTTAACCAAAAATCAGCAGCTAAAACCAATAATTTTAATGAAAAAGTTAATACTATTGCGGTTAAAAATGCAACTACTGCTGGGCCAAAAGCAGTAGTTAATACTGCTGAGGGAAAAAGGGAAAATGTTGTTAAGTCCTCAGCATGCTGGATTTGGAGACCAACAGGAAAAGTTATTGACCATATCTCCAAAGACAGTGGATCATACATGCTTAAAAGATTTGACTATGTTGATCCTCAAGGCAGACTCAAGTCAGTGATGGCTTGGGTCCCCAAGAGAAACTAATTCTCTTATTTTAAGTGCAGGGTAATCCACAATATGCTTTATGATCTAGGCATATGACTGGGAACAAGTCATACCTTACTGATTATCAAGACATTGATGGTGGATTTGTTGCATTTGCTGGAAGTCCTAAAGGAGGTAAAATAACTAGTAAAGGTAAAATTAGGACTAAGAAATTAGACTTTGAAGATGTATACTTTATAAAAGAACTTAAGTTTAACCTTTTCTCTGTCTCACAAATGTGTGACAAGAAAAACAGTGTTCTTTTCACTGAGATTGAATGTCTTATTCTATCTCCTGACTTTAAGCTACTTGATAAAAGTCAAGTACTGCTTAAAGTTCCCAGACATGATAACATGTACAGTTTTGATCTAAAGAATGTTGTTCCTTCAGGAGGTTTGACTTGTTTAATTGCAAAGGCTACAATAGATGAGTCTAATTTGTGGCATAGGAGGCTTGATCACATAAACTTTAAAAACATGAACAAACTTATGAGGGGAAACCTTGTTAGAGGTTTGCCTTTAAACATTTTTGAAAATGACCATTCTTGTGTTGCTTGTTAGAAGGGAAAGCAACACAAAGCCTCTTGTAAGACCAAGCTTGTGAGCTCTATCAGCCAACCCTTACAAATGTTGCATATGGATTTATTTTGGCCAACATTTGTAAGGAGTATTAATCACAAGACATATTGCCTTGTTGTCACTGATGACTATAGTAGGTTTAGTTGGGTTTTCTTTTTGGCCACTAAGGATGAGACTAGTGGGATCCTTAAAACTTTTATAACTGGCATAGAAAACCAAATAAATCATAAGGTTAAAATCATCAGATGTGACAATAGAACTGAGTTTAAAAATAATGACGTGAATCAGTTCTGTGGGATTAAAGGGATTAAGAGGGAGTTTAGTGTTGCCAGAACTCCACAACAAAATAGAGTTGCTGAAAGAAAGAATAGGACTCTAATAGAGGCAGCTAGGACTATGCTAGCAGATTTACTTTTACCTACTACATTTGGGGCTGAAGCAGTTAATACTGCTTGTTATGTTCAGAATAGGGCTCTAGTGACCAAGCCTCACAACAAGACACCTTATGAACTATTACTTGGTAGACCATCTAGTATAAGCTTTATAAGACCTTTTAGGTGTCATGTGACCATTCTTAATACCTTAGATCCCCTAGGCAAATTTGATGTGAAGGCTGATGAGGAGTTCTTGGTTGGATACTCTATAAATAGCAAGGCTTTTAGGGTATTTAACACTAAAACTAGGAAAGTAGAGGAGAACCCGCACATAAACTTTCTTGAAAACAAACCCAATGTTGCAGGGAGTGGTCTAGAATGGCTCTTTGATATTGATTCACTGACAAAATCTATGAATTATGAGCCAGTTACTGCAGGAAATAAAACTAATGGTGATGCAGGTATATAGATAAATGTTCATGCAGGGCAAACTGGACAAGAGAAAGCATCTGATCATGAATACATACTGCTACCAGTCATCCTTTCTGATTCTTCACTATATTTAAGTACTCAGAGCTCAGAGGATGCAGTTGCAGATGATGCTGGTAAAAAGCCTAATGAAGAACCAGCAAATGAGGGTGAAAGAAATGGTCAATAAAAGGAAGGATGAGCTTCAAATAAAGAAGATGACCAGCATGTGTAAGATTTCCGAGCTGAATTGGATAATTTGCTTGTTCAACAGAAAGAAGGTTATGCTAACAACACTAACAGATTTTCTACTGTTAATCCATCTGTTAGTGCTGCTGGACAAGATTTTGATAATGCTGATGATCAAGAAAGGATTGATAGCAGAACTCAAGATGTTAATACTGTTGAGCCAAGTATTAATACTGCCAGTGAAAATATTAATACTGGTAGTCCAAATATTAATACTGCTAGTCCTATTCCTAATGATCCAAATATGCAATCTTTAGAAGCAACTGGCATATTTGATGATGCATATGATGATAGAGAAGAAATGGGTGCATAAGCTGATCTCAACAACTTGGAAACAACCATGAATGCCAGTTCTATTCCCACAACAAGAATTCACAAAGATCATCCAATTGAGCAAATAATTAGAGATTTGCATTCAGCTCCACTAACAAGAAGGATGTCACAACAAAATCTTGAAGAACTTGGTTTGGTGAGCTACATTAATTGCTTTTTGTATTTGCTTTTATTGTCCTAGTTGTTAGTTTTAGAATGATTTGAAGTATTTATTAGGCTTATTTGAGCTTTAGTAACTTCGGTTCTTTTGCATTTCCGTATCCAATGCTGTGCAAGATTTTAGAGCTGAATTGGATAATTTGCTTGTTCAACAAAAGGAATGTTATGCTAACAACACTAACAGAGATAGTACTGTTAGTCCATCTGTTAGTACTGCTGGGCAAATTTTTACTAATGCTGATGATCTTCCAACTGATCCTCTTATGCCTGATTTGGAGGATACTGCTGATCTTCTAAATACTGGTATCTTTAGTGGTGCATATGATGATGAAGATGTAGGTGCAGAGGCTGACCTTAACAACTTGGAAACCACCATGAATGTCAGTCCTATTCCCACAACCAGAATTCACAAGGATCATCCTAAAGACCAGATCATTAGAGACATAAGAGAGATCAGCTAGACTAGAAGTCAAGGAAGAGGAAGATGACCAAGATTTCAGTCAGAACATTGATGTAGTCAGTTACATCAAAAAGCAAAGGAGAACAAATCACAAAGATTATCAAAACTGCTTAGTTGCCTATTTTCTCTCACAAATAGAACCCAAGAAGGTGACACAAGCTTTGACAGATCCAAGCTGGATAGAGGCAATGCAAGATGAGTTGCTACAGTTTAGATTGCAGAAGGTTTGGAGATTGGTTGATTTACCCAAAGGCAAGCATGCCATTGGAACAAAATGGGTCTATAGAAACAAGAAAGATGAGAGAGGGATAGTAGTTAGAAACAAGGCAAGACTGGTTGCACAAGGTTACACCCAAGAAGAAGGCATTGATTATGATGAGGTTTTTGCTCCTGTTGCTAGGATAGAAGCAATCAGGTTATTTTTTGCCTATGCATCATTTATGGGATTTATTGTGTACCAGATGGATGTGAAGAGTGCCTTTTTATATGGTACTATTGAAGAGGAGGTGTATGTGTGCCAACCTTATGGTTTTGAAGATCCACAGTTCCCTGACAAAGTTTATAAGGTAGAAAAAGCTTTATATGGTCTACATCAAGCTCCTAAAGCCTGGTATGAGACCTTGTCTACCTACTTATTAGAAAATAGATTTAGAAGAGGCACTATAGATAAGACTTTATTCATCAAGAAGGACAAAGGTGATATCCTGTTAGTACAGGTGTATGTTGATGACATCATCTTTGGGTCTACAAAAAAGTCTTTATGTGTTAAGTTTGAGCAGATGATGCATAAGAGATTCCAGATGAGTTCTATAGGGGAGCTCACTTTCTTCTTAGGGTTACAGGTAAAGCAGAAAAATGATGGAATCTTCATCAGCCAAGACAAGTATGTGGCTGATATATTGAAGAAGTTTGATTTTGTCATTGTGAAGACAACAAGCACTCCAATAGAGACTAACAAGGCATTGCTTAAGGATGAAGAAGCTAAGGATGTGGATGTTCACTTATATAGATCAATGATTGGATCATTGATGTACTTAACAGCTTTTAGGTCTGACATAATGTTTGTTGTTTGTACTTGTGCAAGGTTCCAAGTTACTCCTAAAGTCTCACATCTTTATGCAGTGAAGAAGATCTTTAGATACTTGAAAGGTCAGACCAAATTGGGACTTTGGTATCCTAGAGATTCACCATTTGACTTGGAAGTTTTTTCAGATAGTGATTATGCTGGAGCTAGTCTTGACAGGAAATCCACAACAGGAGGTTGTCAATTTCTTGGTAAAAGACTGATTTCATAGCAATGTAAAAAAGCAGACTATAATTGCCAACTCTACCACTAAAGCAGAATATATTGCTGCTACAAATTGCTGTAGGCAGGTGTTATGGATCCAAAATCAAATGCTTGATTATGGTTTCAATTTCATGAACACCAAGATTTACATTGATAATGAAAGCACCATTTTTTATTGTGGAATGAATTCCGTAGTTTCATTCAAAACTAAGCACATTGATAATAAAAGTCTATTTCATCAGAGTTTCTTATAGAGAAGATTGGTTAGGATGATCAAGATTCACACAGACCATAATGTTGTAGATCTTCTCACAAAGGCTTTTGATGTTATCAGGTTTACCTTTCTGATTGCTAGCATTGGATTACTTAACCTCTGAAGCATTGTTTGAAGGGAGGTTAATTAAGATTGGATGAAAGGGAATGTATCATTAAGCAGAAGTGGGTGAAGGGTCAAGAAATCTCACTGAACCCCAACACACATCCACAATTGTATCACTATTTAATCTTGAACCAATCAGTGTTCTATCACAATCTTAACCCAAAAAGACTCAAAAACCTAGGAAAGCCAAAAGGACCACTAAGATATCTCAGTCTAGTAGACATATTCACCTTGTTGCAGATGAGATTGTCTATAAGGAGTGGGAAGACAGAATGGAAAGGGCTGTCTATAAGGAGTGGGAAGACAGAAATTTTACACTCCAAATTAGTGGTAACATAAATAGGATCCAATCCATGGAAACACTTAATGAATCTCTTCCTAGGTGCCAAGATACCATATTTGAGGATGCAGAAGCTAAAACTAGGTTTGAGGCTGCATCTAAACAGTCTAATGATCCACCTCTCTCAAGAGTTAACACACTTGGAAGTGGGGAGGACAGCATGAAACTAATGGAATTGATGGAACATTATATAAAACTGTCTGAATTGATGAGAAAAAGAAATGAGAGATATAGTGAGCTAAAAAAACAGAAAGAGAGTTGTGTGATAAAAACTGAAAGAGTGAATTGGTGAGAAAAAGAAATGAGAGATTTAGTGAGCTAAAAAACAGAAAGAGAGATTGTGAGAATCTAAATTTATGATGGCAATGCTTGTTGGAACAGAATTAGAGTTGATACTGCTAGGCATAACTTTAACTTCTGCCATACTAAGTTAGTACTGACCAGAATATCTTAATAACTGCTAGGTAAGTTAATACGCTGGACTTAAAATTTAGTACTGTTAGGCTAAAAATTTAGTACTGGTCGGGTTGACCTTTTAGTACTGTTTAGGCATAACTAAATTTCATTAATTAAATTTAGCCGTGTGAAATTATCTGCAACAACTTTCGTCTATGGTTTGGATAATTTAGAGAATTCATGATCTTTCTATAAAATCATAAGCTTTCTTCAAGATAAGAACAAATTTCATTCAGTCGGTAGAATCAAAACCCTAAGTGCTCTTTATATAATCTTAATTAACTTTGCCACCCAGAACCCCAATCTAACTTCTCTCTATCAAATGGAAAATTTGGATTTCTGCGACAAGCACAACATGGTTGCCTACTTACAAAAGTCAGAAGAAAGTGAAGGATTTCATCAGATAATTGATTTTCTCACTACAAGTCACATTAGGTATGCCCTTACTGAAAGTCTAACTATCTATGTCTCTCTTATAGAACAGTTTTGGCAAACTGCTTCTGCAAGCACACTTGAGAATGGAGACATGGAAATCATTGCTACAATAGATGGGAATGTCAAGGTTGTTTCTGAGGCATCTATTAGAAGACATCTCAAGTTAGAAGATTCTGGTGGATTAGTACTTTGCCTACTTCATAAATTTTTGAGCAACTTGCTCTAATGAGGTATGTGTCCAATTCTGATAACTTAACTTTACAAAAGGGACACTTTTCCCCTCAGTGGAAATTTTTGATTCATACCATCCTTCACTGCTTAAGTTCTAAGAAAATTGCCTGGGAATAATTTAGTAGCAATATAGCAACTGCTATCATTTGCTTGGCCACAAACAGAACCTTTAATTTTTGATGCCATGGTGAAAAACTTGGATAGTAAGACAATTTTTTTGATGTATCCAAGATTTATACAAATCTTTTTGAACAAGTACAAGAGATTGCTTCTACCTCATAACAGACTTTATATTGCTCCTACCCTTACACAAAAACTGTTTAGCAATATGAAAAGAGCTTCCAAGGGATATAATGAGGTGGACACTCCATTGTTCAGGGTCAGATTTTACAGGGTAATAAAGGATCTTCTTCTTTTTTTTTTTTATTTTTTTATTTTATCTCTTTAACCAAATCCAGTGAGTCCCCATACATTACCTCATTAGTGTCATCACCTCCCAACCACCAACTTCACCACCTTCTATGCAAACAACCTATGTTGCTGAAGAAGCTGCTACCATGCCTTATGATTCACCTCTCCTAAGAGTTTACTCACTTGGAAGTGATGAGGGCAGTATGACACCTTATTGTAATGACGTTCTTTGTTACCATATTTTCTAAGAAGTGATAGACTTTAGAATCTGACTTAAAGCAGACCAAACTGACATATGATGCTGCTTACACTAAGCTCATCATAAAAGTGAAGAAGTTGGAGCACAAAGTAAAGTCAAGCAAAGCTAGAAGAAGGGTTAGACTTGTTGTTTTAGAAGATGAAGATGAGTTGGAGGATCCTTCCAAACAGGGGAGGAAGATTGCTCAGATTGATGAAGATGAGGGAATTACTCTAGTATAGATGAGTGCACAGACTCAGGGGAGGCATGAGCATGATTTTGAGTTTATTGATCCTAAAGAAGATTATACTGCTGAGCCCGATATTAGTACTGCTAATGTACAAGTTAGTACTGCTGGTGCAAAAGTTAGTACTGCCAGCCCTGAAGTTAAAAATGTTGCTAAAAGTTTAGTGTATATCAGAAGAAGTGCAGCAAAAAGAAAAGATAAAGGCAAAGCTATTATGAAAGAAGCTGAACCTGTTCAGAAGAAGACAAAGTTACAACTAGAGCAAGAAAGACTTGGGTTGGAAGAAGCTCTAAGATTGCAAGAACAACTTGATGAAGAAGAAAGGCAAAGGATAACTAGAGTTCATGAAGAAGCTAGCAATTTCAATGCTGAAGAATGGGATAACATACAAGCTCAAATTGAAGCTGATGATAGAGTTAGCACACAGGTTACAAGCACTATGAAGAGAAAGATACTCTAAACGCTGGACAAGGCTAGATTACTTGTAAAGCTTATTAAATGAAAGAAAGAGAATACTTTGCATCACAAAGAAGGCTGAACCAAGTCTGGAACAAGCCCATGACTACAAGTCTCAACAAAGAGTCTTTCCTTTTTATGAAAACTTTCCTTTGATGAAGTAAAGGAGTTTTTAGAGACCACAATGAAGGGAGTAAATAATTTTACTCCAATAAAGAGGTGATGATACGGTCCTAAAGTTGTAGTTGATGCTCAAAGATAGATGTTAAACAAGAACTTAAATCATGAAAGTTCAAAAGAGGACAAAGATAGGAAGATGGCTCAGAATTCAAAAGGTGAACTATCTCAAAGAACAACTTACAACAACTAATGGATCATAGTGTTTGAAGAAGGGATGAATGTTGAAGTCCACTTACATAACCAATATACACCAATACTATTGACATGGGGAAGTTTACACTGAAGACTAAAGTATATTTTGAAGAATCATCTGTGTCAGGTTATCACATAGAAGTATATCTAATGTCTTTCGGAGATATTGCTAAAAAAATTTGACAGGGATGATCTAGTCAAACTATGGAGTCTAGTTCATGAAAGATTCAACTCAACAGAACCTACTGAAGATAAAGAAAGAGAACTTTGGATATAGTTGAAGAGATTGTTTGAACCAGATGATGATGATACTCTATGGAAGCTTCAAAGGTATATGCATGATCCTTTAAATGAGATTTATATCGATACATGTGTTGTTCAGATGTGTCTATAGTGACAGAGGATTGTCATTATCATGCCGGTGAGTAAGATTATCCATTGGACCAAGAGCATTTATGGACTTTGATGCTGTGTAACAAGGGGCAAAGTAGGAATATCAGTGATGGTTAGATTGAGATTTAAGAAAAAGTCTTTATATTAGCAAAACAGACCAAGACAGTAAAGTGTTTGGAAGCATCCTCTCAGCACAGATGGTTTAATTCAGAGAAACTTGTAGATTTGAATGACAATCACAAGTTTAGGGGAGGATTGTTGGGAATTAAGGGCTTCGACAACCTCTTACTGCTGGTTCAACTTAGTACTGCCATAAGAAGACTTAGTACTGTTAAGCTTAGTTAGTACTGCCAGTACAAATTGTTAGTACTGTCAGTTTATTAGTACTGTTAGTTAGTACTGTTTGTTAATATTGTTAGTTCTGCATAAAGTGATATGAATGGATCGTATTTTAGGAATAGATTATGCATGATCCTTGACGCATTTTGTAAGCCAATTAGGGTTTCCTTGGTGTATAAAGGAAAACTCTAGGCATAGAATCTGAGTATCAATTTTCCATTTTTAGTATTCAGGAGTTTGAATACAGCAATTCACTAGTTAGTTTTCATAGCTATTTTGCATTAACTTCAAATATAGGTATTCAATATATGATAGTTAGTAAAGATCTTGTTTTTACTGTTTCATTGTTCTTATTAGTATTGCAAACTAGATTCAGCATAGTTTGTGATATTCTTCAATCTTTGTTTTCTATATTTGTGGTCTTTGAGTTTTTACATTATATACTAAGCTTTAACATAGCTAAACGTAAGATATGTCAACAAGAAGAGGGCATCAACATCTGGATGGTTGTTTATGTAAGAACCAATGGTTTTGGTATATTAGTAATGGAAATTGGTCTCTATTATATACATTATTTGTATTGTTTGTATTGTCTAGCATTTGGTTTTGTTCAATGGTTTTGTAAGAACCGTGTTTGACTTTAGAAGTCAAACTCAGTAACAGTAGCAACACAATGTACACTCTTAACAACAGTTGACTTTAGAAGGTCTAAACATAAATTTAATACTTGTAACCAAACAGAATACTTCTAACCAAACATAAACCAAACACAGAGTCAGACAAACATAGAGTTATTTCATGACAACTAGAGTTATAATATTAATTACATGAAAGTAAACATAATTCATATTGTTCAAAGATCCACAAGTTTCTTGGTCTTTCTTTGTGATCCAGAAGCTGGACCTACTATTGGTCCCTGAAAACCTTGCCTTGTTCCTTGGTTTGTTGTGCTTTATGCTGCACTGGGTTGACTTAAGGCCTTCCTTGCACCAGCAGCTTGACCAGATACATTTCTTGCATCGGCAGCTTGACAAGAGACCTTCCTTGAACCAACAACTTGACCAAAGACCTTCCATGCACCAACTTGACTAAAACCACCACCTTGACCCCTGCAGCCTTTCTTGTTATGACCCACATTGCCACATTTACCACAACTGACTGAATTGCCTTTCCTAGAAATTTTGCCTGATGAAGCACTTTGACTTGCAATCTCACCATTTGACTTCTTCCTCTTCTTTGGTGGCCTGCCAACTGGGGGTTTCTACAAAGGTGGTTAATTATGTCAGTTTCTAGTATACGATACAATACTATGGACTCCACATATCCCTTCCATTACATGGGTTGACCTTGAATGAGTATACATGTGCCTATGTTTCAAGTTTGTAAGCAACATGAACCCATTGTTCAGGTATACCAACTCCCACTGAATTCTCAGACATGTTGTATATTGTAGCCACATCATGTTTACATGGTATTCCAGTCAGCTCCCACTTCCTATAAGAACACACCCTTCTATCCATGTTAACAACACACTAATCCTTGTAAGGCCCAGTTACTTGATATAAAAAAACCTCCATTCCATTGAACATTGTAATCAGTAGCCTTTTTTAATATCATCAAGCATTTTTGACACATAAGGAGTAAGTGGTCTAACAGTCTTAGCTATCACTTTCTGAACTACCATAATCCTCTTCATCAAGTACTCTTTGATATATTCCAAACAAGTAATGATAGGTTGATCTCTGCCATAAACTAACTGCCTATTGAACACCTCACATATGTTGTTTATTAGTAGATCACATTTGGCTTTGCCTGTTAAATAAATGACACACTATATCAGCATATGACCGATTATTAATATGGTTTTGTCCATTGTGAGTTACTTAATTACTTAAAAAATAGGCTATGCTCCATTGTTCTAATGGAATCTTTATCAACCAATCATAAGCATCAAAGTTGAATGACTTGAGCTTACCAATCTTTTTCTTGAATTCACCTTTAGAAGTGGCTTTGGCTGCATTCCAGAGCATCTCCTTATACACACCTCCTTTAAACAGTGACTTCATATTCTCATGAATATGTCTAACACAGTACCTGTGTTCAGCACTTGGAAACACACTTGCAATGGCTTGTGTAAGTCCCTGTGGATAGTTAAGGTTAAGGATGTGATTAAAACTGTACCTTTTCTAAGTTTACATAAAATACATGACAAATTATACAATAAAATGTGCACCTTTTGCCTATCGGAAATAAAAGTGTAGTTAAAGTTGGCTTCTATACCAAGATCCTCTCTAAGTAAGTTCAAAAACCAATACCAAGATGCCTTACTTTCTGCTTCAACTATAGCATATGCTACTGGATAAATCCCATTGTTTGCATCAACCCCAACTGCTATTAGTATTTGACTTGGCCAAGGACCTGACATGAAGCATCCATGTAATCTCAAGATTTCTCCCCCACAAGCTCTAAAACCTTGTTTAAGAACTCCCAAACACAGATACACCCTTCTAAAAGTTCTTGTCATAGACTCTGGATTAGGTTCTTGTTGTACATCAATCCTGACAGTTGTGCTTGGATTTTGATTGATCAATTCTTGGGCATATTCTCTAAGCAGCGAATACTACTCTCTATAACTACCTATCATAATATCAGATGCAGTTCTCTTTGCCCTGAAAGCTTTCATCTTTGAGACCCCCACCTCAAATTATTTTTGCATTTGATCTTGAACTGTCCTCACAGGAATATCAAGATTAGTAGCAAATGATTTGATAACATGATCTGCAAGAAACCTAGATGTACAAGTTTAATTTGCTCTTGATTTTATGCATGTGTGATCTTTAATTAATGTTCTTACTTACCACCTGCATTCTTTAGTGTATGTAACAAGCATTGTCCAAGGGCATGAGTATTTGTCTACTTTCTTTGGTGTAATGACCTTTTTACCCTTCCCTTCTACTATTTTTTCTTTACCCAAAATATTCTGCTTGCCACTATTGCTGTTCTCTCTAATGACTGGACCACCTTTTGTTTGAGAAAATGCATTTTTATCCATATAAGTATCAATAGCAACATAAGGGACCAATGCTGAAATTGTGCCTTCATATCTAACTCTCATCCTTTCATTATCATTTTTTTACCAGTATTAGCTGTCTTCTAGTCTCAACTGAATGTTTCTTAACTCTTCCTTTCACAATTTCCTTACTAGCAAATTGCTGCCCTAAGTAGGAGTAATACTTATTGGGACCCTTGTTTTTTTGTTTGCCTATTCTTCTTAATACCCTAAGTTGAATTCTCTTTTCAGAATCAATTCCATCATCTAAGTCACTGCCAAATGAGTCATAATCAATGACATGTCTGATCTCTTTCTTGAACATCAACAACACATATCAATCTGTAGCATGTTTAGGGTATACAGGTGAAACTGTAAATTATTCATTTCACATGAACTTCTTCAATATATGCTAATCATCATACAAAACACCTTCATATGCTTTGGATCAAAATCCAAATCCTTTAAATAACTACCACTTGTATGATTTCCTTCTGTGTCACTCTCTTCTTCTTCTGATTCAGTATCTGCTTCCACCTCCACTTCTTTGAACTTCCCAAATGAGAAATCATCAGCTGTAAAACTTGTACCTACATGAACTAATCTGCTTCCAAGTGCTCTCATCCCTAGTGATCTGCTTCCCAGTGTTTGCATAGTCACCTAGTATCTCATCAAGACCATCAAAAGGATCAACAACACTCTCTACTATAATTGGTCTTGCCATAGAACTAGCAGGCTGCTCTTTACTCATTTTTTTATTACTTTACCAATGCTTGATGACTTAGAGCTAACCTTTTCCCACTCTTTTTTCATATTCCTATTAACATCAGGACTGCTATCAAACATTCTAGTGTCTACATTACTACTTCCATGTTCAACATACACCAAAATGATTTTATAGTCCTTAACATACTTTGACATCTGGTGTAGTCCTTTTTCAACGCATCCAATAAACCCTCAGATATATAATATATATATTTATAAAATACATATACGTATACGCAAGCTAAGTATCATACAAAATTTTCAATTAGGAAGATTAAATAGTAATCCACACGGTATCGATTTTCCTCGCAGAGGTGAAGGGAAATCTTCGTTCAAGTTGTAAATCGAGCTTGATTGTATAAAATAATTTTGTTTGGTTTTAAACTAGTTTTTAAACAAAAATCTAAATATATTAATTCTAAGATTTAAAAACTAAAAGGTTATACTAAATTGATCTAAAAGGTTTATAAATAAACAAATATGCTTGCTAAGTGACGTGAATTGTTGCCTTAAGGTGCTGGGAATTAGGTTTAACGAATTAAAATCCTTAGAAAACAAGTTTCAAGAAATAAAATAGCAAGTAAAATGCTTTTTAAATTAAATGACAAGTATTTAAATTGCATTAAAAATAAATGACGGTATGTAAATTGACTATTTTTAAACTCTTTTTTAAAAAACGCACTTAGATTACAAATCACTAATCCTTAGCAAAACACAGTTAAACTACTTCACTACGCTTCATGATCAAATATAGCAAAGCAAAACATATTTTTAAATCTATAAACTACACTTATTATTTGAAAAATGATAGAAAATATGGACCTAAATTGAAGAGCCACAAATAAACGATAACCACCCGATCTTACAAACTTAATAAACAAAGAAGTTTATCACTTTTAAGCTCTACTTTCTCTAATTAGCATATAACGGTGTCAACTTTATATACTAATTACTTTTCATAAAAAACTATAAGTCAAAAACTTTATCTATTTATTTTATCAACCTTATAAGACCCTTAAGCTCCGACCTTAGATGTAGAAAGATGGAATAAGAAATAAGACATAAAAAGTTAGGACAAAATAAGCAAATAAGATGAAAAACATTTTTAGAAAAAAATAAGCTATTTTGAAAACTAAATTTTGTAAAAAAAATTAAACTAGATTAAATCAATATAAAAAATAACTACTTTTGAAATAAAAACTAGAATAAGCTATAAAGCTATCAAGGCTTTTTCCAAGAAAGGATGAAGAATATAAGCTTATAAATAAGCCACTTCTCAAATAAGCTACAAATACCCTTCGAAATAAGCCCTAGCTTAATAAGCTATAAGAAAAACTAGTAAAGTTTAGAACTTTATGACTAAATAAGCTAAATAATAAACTTTCGAAGATAAAGGTGCTCAAGACTTAATGAATAAGTCGAGTAGGAGACTCATGACACCCTTTTTAGCATTCGAATCGAGCTTAATCAAACAATAAACACTTTTGAAAAAGAAAAGAAAAGATGAAATAAGCAAAAGCTTATTTAGATCTATAAGCTTAGATTCAATAAAATAAGCTAAAAGATAGCTAACTTTAAACAGAAAATAAGCTATTAAAACAAATAAGCCCAAGTGAGCTTATTCAAATAAACCAAGGAAAAGAAAAGGAAAGAAGTAAGCAAAGACAAAATAAGCAATTAACCAACCTCCATCTTTCATAAATAAGCTCAAAGGATCTTTTACAATAAACCGAATATGCTAGAAAAGCTTTTACAAAAGTTGAAATAAGCAAGTTGAGAATAAGCTAAAAAGCTTTTACAATAATAAGCTAAAATAAGCTAAACTATATTAAGCCTACTCCTACTCCTAAACTAATAACTATGTAAATGAAAATAAAAAAACAAAGAAAAAGAATGACATCTCTCCCCCAAAAATAGCGTCTAATGTTCTCCATTTATAAACCCCACTTGCGTAGACAACAAGCACAAATGGATATGGATCCAAATTTGCCATGTCTCGATGAAGCTTATTTGAAAAAAAGCCAAAAAGAAAAGAAAGAGTAAGAAGAATAAGCAAAAGAAAAATAAGCATTAAGAAATAATAAACATTTAATAAAAACCAACCCACAAACACTTCAATAACAATCTCAAAATCTGATTACAATAAGCAAAATAAGCTATAAAAGCTTTTAACAATAAGCAAAAAATTATACTACCTACTCCTAAATATCTAGCACCTACTACTAAAAAAAAATACGACATATAAACTCACTCCAAATGAGATGTACATCGTCTGTTTTTTATAGCCGAGCCAAGTGGGAGGGGCATTTTCGTCCTTTTAGGTCATCCACCACTCATATTGCAAGATCTAAGGGTATTATAGTCTTTTTGCTCTCCACCAATCGCCTTATTATTGCCTTGGATCTCCACATGACAACCTCGGACTGACACACGAACGGACACCGAAGAAGATGATGCGGCAAAAGAAGAAAAAGAAAAGAAGGGAAGCCTGCAACCCTCGATTCACAGCGTTTTAGACACTGTGTCATGCTCTGATTGCCAGCCGCCGCCTGGTAACATGACGTGTACAGTACCATCGTAACCGTGCCACACCTGACATTACAATGATTTAGTAGGCCACGGTCACACCTAAGTGGGGTGCCACGTGACACGATACTATTCCTTCACCGTCACCGGAGCCACCACCGGACCACCGGTCAACGTGGTCAACGGCGACAGTCAACGGTGGCCAACGACGGTCAACGGCGGCGGACCACCGGCGGACCACCGGTCAACGGTGGTTGACCGCCTGTCAACCGGTGGGTCATGGTCGGGTCTTGGGCCGGGTCTGGGTCTGCCACGTGGTGCCGACTTTCAGCCACCGCGGCACTGACGTGCTGGAGGGGATTATAACCCTCCTGCATGAATCGAACCCACGACCTCTCGGGATGAAACCCTAAGCCACACACTTTACCAACTGTGCTAGGCATGTTTCAATAATATATACAAAAAATTAATAATTCTTTTAAATGTGGGTTGGACTTTATTCTTGGGCTTTAATAAGTATGGGTCGGTCCGACCCATATAAATGGTGTCATGCCGGCCCAATAAAAAATGAAGGCATCGTCGGACTCGAATTTTTATGCTCTTTTCAATGGCATGCTCGAGAAATTTTATGACTTCGTCTTGGCTTTGAATAATAATTAAAGTTGATCAAATTGAGCCTGATAATTCTTGTTTTTGCTCCGTTTTCAATCTTTAGTACCTGTAAGACATAAAAACACAATACAATATTTTTGCAATATAATTTATCCATATTTTAGTGTTTTAGTCCGTTTATTAGCATTTTCCGGGGTGCAAATGATGTGTGTTTTAGCACACATCAAAATTCCCCCACACTAAGCCATTGCTGATCCCACACGCAATGTAAATAAAACACGCCCGAAAATAAATAATTAAATCCCCTCTTAACTTATGACCCCTCATAATCAAACAAGAACAGAAAAGGTCCATTAAAAAGGTTCAAAAATAATTTATTTCGAAAGCGCCCCCGTTTTATATTGTGAGCGGAAGAAGCAACAAACTTTTATTGTCTCGGATTATTACTATCGTTGTGCCTATTTCGAAGACTGTTACATCGGGTTGTGAGCGGCATGATGCAGTAAACTTTTTATCAACCACGGTTTTATTATTATTATTACCTTCACCTGTAAAACGACTGTCACATCGGTATGGAGTTCCGACATGATCCTGACGTCAAATTTCGGCTTTCAGGTTTATTACATAACATTTATTATTAAGCACTTTTCAAGTTCATCGCGTCTTTTAACAACTGCTACATCGGTATGCGAGCGACCATGAGTCTGGAGTCTATTTCCCCACGACACTACAAAACCTCGATGCATAACCTTACTTTCACAGAGGGAATTCTAATCTCTCTCTTTTTTCCTCTTCCTCGTTTTTTATATTAGTTGTTTGAGTTGTTTGTTTTCTTTGTTGTTTGTTTGTTTAGTGAGAGAGCAGAAGAGAAATTTTTGAGAGAATCCTTCGGTGAAAGTAAGGTATGCATCGAGGTTTTGTCAGTGTTGTGGGGAAATAGACTCCTGGACCATGGTCGGCTCGCATACCGATGTAGCAGTTGTTAAAAGACCGCATGACTTGAAAATTGGCTAATAATAAATGTTATGTAATAAACCGAAGCCGAAATAAGACTTCTGGATCATGGTCGGCTCGCATACCGATGTGACAGTCGTTTAAAGGGTGAAGGTAATAATAGTTAATATAACTGTGGGTTGATAAGAAGATTTACTGCATCTTGCGGCTCATCACCTGATGTTACAGTCTTCTAAATAAGGCACATACGGAATAAATCCGAGACTGATAAAAGTTTGTTGCATCTTGCCGGCTCACAACCGATGTTGCAGCCTTCTAAAAGGTCGAGGAAATTACCGAGGTCGAAATATGTTTGCTGCATCTTGCCGGCTCACAACTGATGTTGCAGCCTTCTAAAGGACCGAGGTTTAATAATGTTGCAATAATAATAAGTATAAAGCCAAATTTTGACTCCGGGGTTATCTAAATAAAGCCTCCGTCTCTGGACTCGTAGTTGAGTTGTTTCGGATGAAATAAAAAGGATAACCCATAAAATCATGCGAAATTAGAACCTTTAATGTGGACCTTATTCTCACCATATCGTCTCTTTAGGAAAGGATTTCAAACTAATTATGGTCTAAAGCGGGTTTACTTTATGTTAATAAGGGCATAATTTATTTGTAACCAATAATAAAAAAAATCCTTAGAGGAAATTAGGAATAAGGGAGCGAAAAAAGTAGTTGTCGCTTTACACCATTAGCATTTTATGAGTCGTGTTAGCATCTAATTCTTATATTTAAAGTGATTTCGTTTTAAGCTTAGTTTGGGGGGGGATCGTGAAAAAAAAACGAGGATGACGAACTCCGTTATTAAAGCCTTTTTAAATAATGTTATTTTAATTATTATATTAGTTATTATTAGTATTAATTAATAAGTGGTTAAAAACGGGGGCGCTTTCGTATAAATGATTTTTTTGAAATTCTTAATGGACCTTTTCTGTTCTTGTTTGTTCGGTGAGGGGGTCATGGTTAAAAAGGAGATTTAATTATTTAATTCCGGGCGTGGTTTTATTTACATTGCGTGTTGGGAACAGCAATCTTTGTGTAGAGAATTTGATGTGTGCTAAAATTATCACTTCTTTTATCCATAAAACACTATTTAATTGGACTAAAATACTAAAATATGCTTATATTATATTGCAATAGTTTGTTTGGTATTTTTATGTCTTGCAGTTTAAAAGGATTGAAACGTGCAAAAACGGGATTTTTCGGGCTTCAATTTGGTCAAGGTTTTAATTATTACTCAAAAAGCCAAGATGAAGTCGTAAAAAGTCCCAGAGCATATCGTGGAAAGAGCGGAGTATACGGTCCATATGGTGCCCTCAGATTTTTTAGCGCAGCCCGTAACACACTTTAATGGGCCGGATCCGGACCCAATAATTACTCAAGGCATTCCAACCCAACGCAGGCCCATGTTACACCTAATAGCCCAACGTCCAAGTCACAATACGTGGCCCATATATAAAATGTAAAATAAAGGCCCAATTCTTTGATTAATTAGCTATGACCCAATCCCAATACATGATTTAGTAATCTAAAGTTGAAATCTGCTGTGCATGTTTTGGCAATTGGATCACACGTGACTTATAATTAAATCCAAGTAGGTCACGTGTTCCCCCACTATAATTCTTTCATCAAATCGAAAATACGACACTGGCAAAAGTTGTTATAGTTTGTTCATTTAGGAATTGGGAGGGGTGGGGGGTGGGAAAGTTCTGAATGCGTTTCATCTCACGCATTTACCATAGGACACGTGTCGCTTTCGTATTAGTGGATCGGGTAGTACGAGGTCACCGACTCCCATGCTGCTTAATTATGAAGCTATCCTCTAAACTAAAAAGACTCATCTACCCTTGTTTTCTTGGCTCTCATTGGATGACGCAGTGAATGGACAAAAATGCCCCCAAGTGGGTTTGGGCTATTTATTTGAGATGCAACAGGCATGTGGGATAGTTTTTTAGTGGGGAGATATAGAAAAAATGTAGTGTAGTTTTTTTGGTAGCTTTATTTTTCTTGTTTTTAGCTTATACTTGTCTCTCTTTTAGCTTATTTGGTAAAAATGTTATCATATTTTTTTGTAATAAGATATTTGAGTTTTATTAGTTATGAAATATGGTTTGAGGTTTGGAGTTTCTGATTTGCTTATTGTTCTAGCTTATTGTCTTTCCTTTTCTTTTGTGAATTTCGAAAATATGCACTTCTCTTCTAGCTTATTTCGTCGCTTATTTTCCCAGCTTATTCTGCAAATCAAGAAGGTGTTTCGAATAAGCTATATCTTAGGCTTATCGATTAGATCTTTTATTCTTTATAAGCCAATGTCGAATAAAAGTTTATAAATAAGCTGGTTTAGCTTTGTTATTTTGTTAAGCTGTTGTTTTAAGCTTTTCTGTCTCTAGCTTATTTTTATGTTTCGAATAAGCTTCTTCTAGCTTTTCGTTCGTGATCTAAGCTCATATAACTAAGATAAGTTTCGGCCTATTTCTTTACTCGCTTTCTTCTAAAGCTCTTATTGTTATTCAGGTTTGACTTATTGTTTCTCCTAGCTCGATTCGAACATGAACAAGGTGCAATGAGCATATGAGCTCGGACTTATTTTCTCATAAACCTTAGACACTTTGAGTTTCGAGAGCTATTTAATTTAACTCTTAACTTAATTTATCCTTTCTTTTCGTCTTTAGATAAGCTATTTGGTATTACAATTCAATTGGGCCTTGAGTATAGTAACTGTTTGGACTTGTGTTAAGGTTTCAATTGGGCTTCTGTTAGGACAACATTGGGATTCATTTGTGTTGGTCCACGTGTGATTGGGCTGTAATTGGGCTTCTTAGTTTAAGTTTGTGAAATATTGAATTGTTATAAACTGTTATGTTAACAGTTTGTTTATTTTGTTGTTTGACTTTTTGGTACCGGTCAACTCATGAGGCGTGGAGCTTAAGGGTTTATTTAGCTAGACCGAATTAGATTATTTGCTTTAGCTAAATAAATCGGGTGGTTTTTGTTTATTTGCGGGTCTTCAAATCGGTTCCATTTTCTATCATTTTTCAATTAATTAGTGTAGATTTATTTTGTCATTTTATAAAATGTTTGCTTATTTGATATTTGTCATGAGTAGCGAGTAGTTTAAGTAGTACCTGTTAAGTGATTAGTGATTTGGAATTTAAGTGCGGTTTTAAAAATGTTTAAAAAATTAATAGTCATTAGAATTTTCCAATTTACATACCTTCATTTACTTTTAATGCAATTTAAATACTTTTCATTTATTTTAAAAAGCATTTTATTTTACTTGTCATTTAATTTCTTGAAACTTGTTTTCTAAGGATTTTAATTCGTTAAACCACTTAAGGAACATTTCACGTCACTTTGCAAGCACATTTGTCATTTATATTTTTAGATCATTTTTAGTATAATCTTGTAGTTTTAAATCTTAGAATTAATATTGGTTTAATTTTTAGTATAAGAATAGTTTAACACCAAAACCAAAAACTTGAATGACAATCAAGCTCGATTTACAACTTGAACGTAAATTTCCATTCACCTCTCACTGAGGAAAACGATACCCGTGTTGATTACTTTTTATTCTTTTCTAAGAATAATTTGTATGATACTTTACTTAAGTATACGTATATGTATTTTATATAAATAGATATATATTATACATTTGAGGGTTTATTTGATACGTGTAAAAATGACAACATCAAAATGGCGCCGCTGCCGGGGAGAGGTGTAGCGATTTTTACGGGATTGTTCGTGTTCGAGCCTTGAAGATCCTTTCTTTAGAAAGTTTATTTTCGTTCTTATAAAAAATTTAAAAATCCAAAAATATTTTTCTTCTTATTTTATTTTTATTTTTCTTTTATAAATATTAAAAATACCAAATATATATATATATTTTTTATTTTTATAAAAAACTTTTTCAAAAATATTCTCCTTTATCCTCTTCTTTCATTTAATTCTTTTCTTCTTTATCCTCTATTCCGTTTAATTCTTCGACATGTCTTCGTATAACCATTTTGATTGCTCGTGGTGTGGAGGTCCGTTTAATGGTGGAAACTGTCCGAGCTGTAGCAATGTAGGATCCGGAAATGAGTTTGTCTATGACCCAAATCCTTATTCTTATAATGAAACACCGAACTTCTTCAACCAACCTCCACAGCCCCAGTACGAGACATACTCGTGTGAGTTATGTGGGAACGATTCTCACTATGGTTTTGATTGTCCGCCACGATTACCGCTTGTCTATGAGCAGGAACCGTGCTACAATCAAAACTTTAGTGATAATTATTATCCACAAAATTCACCGAGTTTACCACAACAATTTCTTTGCTGTGAAAATTGTGGTGGTCCTCATGAAAGTTTTCAATGTCAACCGATGAATAAAAACCACTTTGAACATAATTTCAACTATTCTGGTTTTCACCAACCCCCACTTTATTCCATCAATCATCAAAAAGATCTTAATCAGCAAAGGATAAGTGATGTGCATGATGGATGGGATAAACTAGAGGAGTCATATAATGAAATTTTTAACATGGTGCGATCATTTTGTGAAATGGTAATTCAACGAAAGCAGGTGGCTAATATTAGTACTTATACTCCTGAGCCTTCGAGACATTTCAATTTTACTTGCGATGATAATGATGATGACGAGGAATATTCTATTCCTTTAAAAGATATGCCTCAAATTTCTCTGTCTATTGCTCTCGTACCCGTCTCTTCTATTATGGAGCCCAAGGATTCTCTCATAATGGGGAATGAGGAACTTAGCACTATTCCTGAAAAGGAATCAGGCGAATTCATAAAGTCCAGTATTGAGGATCTTATTCCAATCCCAAGAGAGTCCGAGGATACATCCGGTAGTGATAGTGAGAACGTTTTACCTTCGAGTGATGATTTCTCTCCCATTTTTGAGGAAAAATCTATGACTTTCTCTAACCCTCTTTTCGATTCAAATGACGATTTTACATCTAGTGATGACGAGTCACTTTCTGATGAGGACATTCCGATGGAAAATTTCAAAATTTATTCGAACCCTCTTTTTGATGATGAAGAAATCATTTCTCCAAAGATTGATCCGCATTATTTCAATGCCGAGTCTAATCTTTTTGAATCTTTGCTTAACCGTGATATTTTAATTGATTCTTCACCTAAGTTTGATTATCTTCTCGAGGAGTTCTCCGGTGAACTCGCTCATATCGATCCAATTCCATCGGGAATTGAGAAAGCCAACTTTGATCTAGAGGAAGAAATTCGTCTTGTTGAGAATTTGTTGTATGATAATTCATCTCTACGACCACCGGAAGAACTTAATTTGGAGAATGTTGATACAATTATCGAGTCTTCCTCTCCATCTCCTGGCCTCGTTGAGGATAGTGACTCTCATATGGAGGAGATCAATTTATTTCTTGTTTCCGATGACTCGATGCCACCGGGCATTGAGGATGACGATTATGACTCGGAAGGGGATATTCATTTTCTTGAAGAATTGCTTAATAATGATTCCCTTTCCCTTCCCGAAAATGAGTCATCTAACCTTGATCATTTTAATGATCCGTCACCTTCTCGTCCTCCTCCGGAACCACCGAATGTTGAGATTTGTTTTGATTTTGAGCCCGATACGGGTGTTGTGACTAACAAAGTGGTGGGTGACATTTCTGAACACGATGTTCTTATGCCTAATCTTTTACCCACCTAACCCATCCTTTGTCCAGTGTTTGACATTTTGCTTCCGTTTTCGTCCGAAAATGAGGACAACGTGTTCAATCCTGGTATTCTCATTTCTTTCTTATCTCATCGGGGCGAAATCATTTCTAATTTTTCTAAGAGCCCAATGATGATTTCTGGAGGGTACATGCCTCTCTTGGATGTTCCGTATCTCCATTTCTATCCCCCTTGACCCAGCTCAAGTATGGGGGATCGAGTCAGGCTCAAGACTTGGTGAACAAAAATAAGCGCTTCTCGGGAAGCAACCCGTGTCTTTTCTTCTTTCTATTTTCCTTGGATTATAATGATGTTTTTATTTTATAGCCCAAGATTGGGGTCGTGTTTCTTTCTATGGTATGTGGTTTCTTCTTGCAGGATTCCACAAGATCATGAGACCCGCGCTTACAATTCAATCCCAATCATCCGGTCTTTGATCTTACTTATTATTAATCCTCAATCCTGATCATGTATATATTTGTGTTTACCCTTTCACTACTTTTGATTTTTGCATTTGCCTTTTCGTTCCTATAATTTGCATTTGCCATTTAGGAAACCCGACATTTTTGACATATTGAGGCCAATTTTTCCCTTCTAAAGTGGGGGGGATTTTCTATCGAAAGGTGATCTTACCCTGGCCATGTTTGTGTCCCTCGTAACCCCATTGTTTGGCCCAAATAAATAAATTTTTAAGTCTTACATATACTAGTTTATTGTTCATAAGCGAAAATGTTAAAAAAATTAATATAGAATAGTTAGTGCATATATAGAAAAAAATACACGAATGTAGTCTGTCCCGTTGGTGAGAATGGAAAAGTAAATTTGTGCGCGCTGCGCGCGTTGTTTCTATATCCTTGCTTTCTCCCTTAACTGAAAAAAGATTGTCTTGCAATCTTTTATACAAGGATCTATAAAACGCTAGTCCTATCTTTAAAAAGTCAAGACTTTGCAAGTTCCATAATTGATTTTTAAATAGTGAAATCGATTTATTAGAGTTGAGTAATTGTTGGCATTCTATGTGACATTTAAAAGTGTCGTATCTAAGTCATTAGGCTAAGTATTCACGAGTTTCTTTCATAGAAAATTTAAATTGGTGAAAGAACAAGAGATGATAAGAGTACGTATAAGTTTTGATGCTAAACATAGAATAATTGGATTTCTTTAAGGCTCATGAGTGTTAATTGTGGCTTTTCCTCTCATTAGCTTGTTTCACCGTTATATAATTATTGAATAAATAAAGTTTTTTTGGTTTTTGCAATTCTTAGTATTAGAATCCCTTTCGTAGAAAGTCCATCAGGTTAAATTAAGGGTACACACGAGGTTTTGTTAGTGATTTGGGAAATAGGACTCCTGGTACCAGGTCGGCTCGCATACCGATGAGACAGTCTTTAAATGGTGGAGGTAATAATAATAAAAAAAAAAACTGTGGGTGATAAAGCGTGAGAACTGCAACTCGGCTCACAACCGGATTTGTCATAGTGTCTTCTAAAGAAATGCACTTAGTTATAATAATCCAAGACTGATAAAAGTTTGCTGCATCTTGCCGGCTCACAACCGATGTTGCAGCTTCATAAAAGGACGAGAAATTACCGAGTTCGAAATTATGTTTGTTGCATCTTACTCGGCTCACACCATGTTGGCAGCTTACTTAAGGACCGGAGGTATAATGATGTTTGCAAAAATAAAATAATAAGAGGCCCAAATTTCAACTCCGAGGTTATCTAAATAAAGCCTCCGTCTCTGGACTCGTAGTGTGATTTATTTCGGGATGAAATAAAGAAGGAATCAACCCCAACATCATGCGGAATTTAGGAACATTACGTAGACTTTATTCTCACCATATCGTCTCTTTAGGAAAAGATTTCAAACTAATTGTGGTCTAAACCGGGTTTACTTTATATTAATAAGGACATAATTTATTTGTCACCAATAATAAAAATAGAATTCTTTAGATACCTCTAAATAAAATACGGAGGAAAAGTAAATACACAAAGTTAGCTTTTATGCTGTATTGTTAGGGCACCAAAGCTTGTTTAATTGCAATCATCTTGTTTTTAAGCTTGGCGTTGGAAGTGAAGAGTCCGAGAACGATGAATTTTGTGCTTTTTGTTTCGTGATCCTAAAAGTTATCAATGAATAATAAAAGCAATACATTATGTCACACATGAATAAGTTGTAAGTTGGAAATTATAAAAAAATAATAATAAAAAAAATTAAAAAAATAATAAATAAATAAATAAAAAATGGGTAAAACGGGGGTGCTGGCGAATTAAATGATTTTTGAACCTTCTTAATGGACATTTTCTGTTCTTGTTTGATTGTGACGGGTCATAGGTTAAAAGGGGATTTAAGTTAAGTTATTTCCGGGTTTGTTTTATTTACATTGCGTGTAGGACCAGCAATGGCTTAGTGTGGGGGAATTTGATATTTGCTAAAACAAACATCATTTATACCCCGAAAAACACTATTAATCGGACAAAAAAAATACTAAAATATGCTTAATTATATTGCAAATATGTTTGTTTGTTATTTTTTATGTCTTACAGTAAAACGGATTGAGAATCGGAGCAAAGAATATGCAAAAACAGGTATTTACGGGTTCGTCGCGATCAAGAGTGCCTATTATTCAAAATCAAGACAAAGTCGTGAAAAGTCCCCAAGTATGCCATTGGAAAGAGCGCGAGAAAATGAATTCATCGGTACCCTCAGATCTTATTAGGCCAGCCCGTAACCCATTTTATGGGCCGAGCCAGCCCAAGCTAGCATAAGCCCAAAATGAGCCCAACAACAAATAAGTAAAATTTGAATTATAAAAGGGATGGGTGACGTCGCGCTGACATCATGCCATGTGCCACTAAATTAATTCCACATAAGTCATGTGCCTATGCACTAACTCTCTATTTGCTCAATGAAATTTATACACGTGGCTAGCAAATTGTGGTCTCTCAAATTGCATTTCAATTTGCTCTAATGAATCTAATGGACGAAAAGATTGCGTACAAGCTAAGCAGTGATGAAAAATCCACTTGTCCTTCTCCAATTGGTAGATCCACGTCAAGGGTACGATGTGGCAGTGTCAAAGCAAATGATTGGCTCAATAATGATGGAATGACAAGGCCAATGATTGTTTGGAATTTACAAGTCTGCCCCTCCTCATTTGGCTATATAAGACACGCTCCCCTCATCTTATGGGAGGAGAGGAATTTAGTTTTTAGTTTTTCTCTAGTTTAGTTTTTTTTAGCTTATTTGAAATGTTTTAGCTTATTTAGTTTTTTCTGCTTATTGTAATATTAGCTTAGGGTAGATATTGTACAAGCTTATTGGTTACTCAATTAATGAAGATGTCTTCTCTTTTAAGTGCTTACTTTTTATTTATTTCTAGTTCTTAATCGTGGCTTATCTAAGAATAAGCTCTTCTTTATGAGCTTATTTACTAGCTTATTTCTTATACTTCTTTTAAATCTAAGAGTTTAGATTGTACGAGCTTTTCATAAGCTTAAACAATTTTTAACTTTTAATCCTAAGTAAGTTTTGATCTAAAGTTAGTACAATAAGCTTAAGTTTAGCTTATTCTAGTTTTATAAATTGTTAAAGTTTTCAAAAGCTCTTTTTCTAGATCTGAAAAGCTTATTAATAGCTTGTTGGATTTAGTTCGAGCTTAAATAGATTACATAAGCTTTCATCTAAAGCTTATTTGTTCAAAGATTTTATGGTTAAAGTTTTTTTTAGCCTGTTCCATTCCTTATTTCTTCGGCTTATTGTTTCAGTAGAGCTTATTTGATTTAAGTATTCTCTTAGGTTTGCTTATTTGAATCGGATCGTTGTAGCTTATAGGTTTCGTTTGAGTTTATTTGATTGTGGATGCGAGTTGTTTCGTTAAGTTTTTAAAATCATTGTTTTAGCTCAAACAATTTATATCTAGCTTATCATTATTTTGGCTTATTAAGTTCTAGTCTAGCTTATTAAAGTTTTAGGATTAGCTAAAAAAATGTGAAATTGTTATATCTCGTTCGCTATATGTGGAAAGTTTAACTTTAACATCACTATTGGGCCTCGTTAGTTGATTAGGCGTGCGTAGATCTTTTGGGCCACATTTTGATTTCTAAGATTGCAACTGGGTTGCGTCTGGGTGGTAGAAATATGGGCCAATCGTTTGGTTTGTGTAATAAAATGAAAGCAGTAAACAAATTTGTTGAAGTGAAATGTATTTTTTGTATAACAGTTTGTTAATTTTGTTTTGCTTTTGCTACTGGTCAACTCTTGAGGCGTGGAGCTTAAGGGTTTATTTAGCTAGACCGAATTTGATTATTTGCTTTAGCTAAATAAATCGGGTGGTATTCGTTTAATTGCGGGTCTTCAATTTGGTTCTATTTCCCCCTTTTTCAATTAATTAGTGTAGCTTAGATTAAAAATGTTTTGCTTTACTTATTTGGTCATTATGAGTAGCAAGTAGTTTAATTAGTGCTTGTTAAGTGATTTTGTGATTTGGTAATTAAGTGTGGATTTAAAAAAAAGGTTTAATTAATAATCTTCGATTATTTAGATTTATAGTTTGAATGTTTCAAAGGGCAAAAGCCAGAGAAATAGTCAAACTAGACATCTAGTAATTAATATCTTTTTAAGAGATTTTTGTCAAAATAAACCAACGTTGTGAGATAATTATTTTTTTAAGGAAATTAATTTGTTAATAAACCTAAATTCACACTTAATGAACTTTTCACATCACTTAGCAAGCATATTAGTCATTTATATCTTTTTAAACATATTTGTCATTTATATCTTTTAGATTAATTTTAGTATAATCTTGTAGTTTTAAATCTTAGAATTAATATTAGTTTAATTTTTAGTATAAAAATAGTTTAAAACCAAAATCAAAAACTTGAATGACAATAAAGCTCGATTTACAACTTGAACGTAGATTTTCATTCACCTCTCGCCGAGGAAAACGATACCCGTGTTGATTACTTTTTATTCTTTCCTAAGAATAATTTGTATGATACTTAGCTTGCGTATACGTATATGTATTTTCTATAAATATATATATTATATATCTGAGGGTTTATTTGATGCGTGTAAAAACGACAACATCAAAATGGCGCCGCTGCCGGGGAGAGGTGTAGCGATTTTTACGGGATTGTTTGTGTTCGAGCCTTGAAGATCCTTTCTTCGGAAAGTTTATTTTCGTTCTTATAAAAAAATATAAAAATTCAAAAATATTTTTCTTCTTATTTTTATTTTTTCCTTTTCTTTTCTAAATATTAAAAATACCAAAAAAAAATATTTTTATTATCTTTATAAAAAATTTCAAAAAATATTTTTCTTTATCCTCTTACTTCATTTAATTCTTATCTTCTTTATCCTCTAATCCGTTTAATTCTTCGACATGTCTTCGTATAACCATTTTGGTTGCTCGTGGTGCGGAGGTCCGTTTAATGGTGGAAACTGTCCGAGCTGTAGCAGTGTAGGATCCGGAAATGAGTTTGTCTATGACCCAAATCCTTATTCTTATAATGAAACACCGAACTTCTCCAACCAACCTCCACAGCCCCAGTACGAGACATACTCGTGTGAGTTATGTGGGAACGATTCTCACTATGGTTTTGATTGTCCGCCACGGTTACCGCTTGTCTATGAGCAGGAACCAAGCTACAATCAAAACTTTAGTGATAATTATTATCCACAAAATTCACCGAGTTTTCCATAGCAATATCTTTGCTGTGAAAACTTTGGGGGTCCTCATGAAAGTTTTTAATGTCAATCGATGAATCAAAACCACTTTGAACATAATTCTAACTATTCCGGTTTTGACCAACCCTCGCAGTATTCCATCAATCATCAAGAAGATCTTAATCAGCAAAGGATAAGTGATGTGCACGATGGATGGGATAAACTAGAGGAGTCTTATAATGAAATTTTCAACATGGTGCGATCATTTTGTGAAATGGTAATTCAACGAAAGTAGGCGGCTACTATTAGTACTCATACTTCCGAATCTTCGCGACGTTACAATTACGAGGATGACGATGAAAAAAAAATTTTTTTTATGGGCTTAATAAAGTCTAGTGTTGAGAACCTTGTCCCAATCCCAAGTGAGTCCGAGGATACTTCCGATAATGAAAGTGAATGTGATGTGCCCGAGTGTGATGAAACTTCTCCGACTTTTACGACTTTCTCGAATCCTATCTTTGATTCAAACGACGATTTCACCTCTAGTGATGACGAGTCACTTTCTGATGAGGACGTTCCGATGGAAAATTTCAAAATTTATTCGAACCCTCTTTTTGATGACGAAGAAATCATTTCTACCAAGATAGATCCGCATTCCTTTAATGCCGAGTCTAATCTTATCGAGTTTTTGCTTAACCGTGATATTTTAATTGATTTTTCACCTAAGTTTGATTATCTTCTCGAGGAGTTCTCCGGTGAACTCGCTCATATCGATCTAATTCCACCGGGAATTGAGAAAGCCGACTTTGATCTAGAGGAAGAAATTCGTCTTGTTGAGAATTTGTTGTATAATAATTCATCTCCACGATCGTCGGAAGAACTTAATTTGGAAATTGCTGATACGATTTTTAAGTCTCTCTCTCCATCTCCTATCCTCATTGAGGATAGTGACTCTCATATGGAGGAGATCGATTTATTTCTTGCTTCCGATAACTCGATGCCACCGGGCATTGAGGATGACGATTATGACTCGGAAGGGGATATTCATTTTCTTGAAGAATTGCTTAATAATGATTCCCTTCCCCTTCCCGAAAATGAGTCATATAACCTTGATCATTTTAATGATCCGTCACCTTCTCGTCCTCCTCCGGAACCACCGGATGTTGAGATTTGCTTTGATTTTTAGCCCGATACGGGTGTTGTTACTAACAAAGTGGTGGGTGACATTTCTGAACACAATGTTCTTATGCCTAATCTTTTACCCACCCAACCCACCCTTTGTCCAGTGTTTGACACTTTGTTTCCGTTTTCGTCCGAAAACGAGGACAAAGTGTTCAATCCTGGTATTTTCATTTTTCCTCTCTTATCTCATCGGGGCGAAATCATTTCTAATTTTTCTAAGAGCCCGATGATGATTTCTGGAGGGGACATTCCTTACTTGGATTTCCCGTTTCTCCATTTCTATCATCCTTGACCAGCTCAAGTATAGGGGATCGAGTCAGGCTCAAGACTCGATGAACAAAAATAAGCGCTTCTCGGGAGGCAACCCGTGTCTTTTCTTCTTTCTATTTTCTTGATTAATAAGTGATTGTGTTATTTTATAGCCTAAGTGTGGGGGCGTGCTTCTTTCTATGGTTTGTGGTATTGTTTTTGCTTGCAGGATTCCTTAAGATCATGAAGACCCGTGCTTGTTTTCAATCCTCCAATCATCCGGTTTTTGATCTTTTGCTTATTATGGAATCCTCACTCCTGATCATGTATATATATATTGTTTCCCCTTTCACACTTGGAATTTTTTGCATTTGCCTTTTTCATTCCTAAGTGTGGGGGTAAAACCCGACATTTTTGAACATTGAGGCCAATGTTCCATTCTAAGTGTGGGGGGGATTTCTATCGAAATGTGATCTTACTTGTGCCTTGTTGTGTCCCTCGCAACCCCGTTTTGGCCAAAAATTTTAATTTTTTTAAGTCTTAATATCTAGTTTATTTTTCATATATAAAAAAAATTGTGTGTGTAGAAAAATGTTAAAATATAAATAGTTAGTTAAAGAAAAAAAAGTGTTTTGACACGAATGTAGGCTTTCCGTTGGTGAGAACGAAAAGTAAATTTTGACCCGACCGGTTTTATATCTTAGCTTTCTCCTTAACTTTAAAATAGATTGTCTTTGCTAATCTTTTATACAAGGAGCTATAAAACGCTAGTCTAGCTTGAAAAAGTCAAGACTTTGCAAGTTCCCATAATTGATTTTAAATATGCGAAGATCGATTTATTAGAGTTGAGATTGTTGCCAGTCTATGTGACTTGTTAAAGTGCCGATCTTAATTCGCTAGGCTAAGTATTCACGAGTTTCTTTATTAGAAATTTTAAATTGTGAAGAACGAAGAACAAGAGATTGATATAGTAGAAGTAGATATTTGATGCTTAAACATAAAAATAGTTGGAATTTCTTTATAGGCCATAAGTGTTAGAATTTGGCTATTTCGCTCCCATTAGCTTGTTTTACCTTTATATAATATTTGTTTAATAAATAGAGTTGTGCTGTTTTTGGTTAATAATTAGTTAATATAAGTTTTCTTTAGTCCCTTTGTGATATGATGAGTACACATTAGGAAATATTTTAATTTGGCCATACTATATAATCACAATAATAAATATTTTGGCTTATCTCTTAAAGAGAGCCTTAGGGTATATGGGGAGTAAGTAGATATCTAATAAGTAAAATTATAGCATTATTCATTCCTTAAAGACCTTAGGGTATAGGGAATGATATTGTTGCTTAATTTTTTGTCTTGTTGTACCTAAAAGCCTTAAGAGGTAATATGGTGCAAATAAATTGGTCCATTTGTCTTAAAAGCCAAAGGGTATAATGATCATGAATGTGCCTTGCTTAAGTAACCTAATAAAAGCCAAATTTTGGTCGCCTTGATGTGGACTTTAATCTTGATGACATTTGATCTTTTTAAAAGGGCTTAGGAACTAATTTATTGCGTTTTTAAAAATAACGTTACGCTTTATTTTAGAATTAATAATATATGAAATAAAGTTCTTAAAGAGCCTTCGGTATATGACTTAAATAAAATCTTAAGATACAAAATTATGAATAAGGGAGGAAAGAAAGTAGCACAATTAGCTTTTATTATATTGTTAGCATCAATGAACAATGTACTTTAGCAATGACTGTATTATTTAAGCTTGGTCTTGGAGAGTGACAGTCGTGACGATGAATTTATCCATTTGGATACTTTTTATGCTTTTTGTTCCGTGATCCTAAAAGTTATCAATGAATAATGAAAGCAGTACATTATGTCACACATGAATAAGTTGTAAGTTGGAAATTATGAAAAAAAAACATTTAAAAAAAACAAAATAATAATAAATTAAGTTAAAAAAATGGATAAAACGGGGGTGCTTGCGAAATAAATGATTTTTGAACCTTTTAATGAACATTTTCTGTTCTTGTTTGATTGTGAGGGGTCATAAGTTAAAAGGGGATAAAGTTATTTATTTCCGGGTATTGTTTTATTTACATTGCATGTAGGACCAGCAATGGTTTAGTGTGGGGGCTCTTAATGGGCTCCCAATATGAAAATGATTTAAATCTGATGGTTATAATATGAGCAAGGTGACGTCAGCCACCATCATTATCACATGTCTTGTAAATAAATGGAAGCAAAGCACGTGCCTGCGCATTATCAAATTGAGGGGCGAATAGTAGAGCGACATGTGGCATGAAAGTTTATAACTCAATTCATTTTATTGCATTTTAATCCAACAGTGGAGAAGGTTGCGTTCAATATAAGAAGAAAAGAATAACACGTGGCGCTTTTCAACCGGTTGGATCTGCATCTCAATCCATGTGCTCAAAATCCAATGCTATGATTGGCTACTCAATACACAAATAATTGGATAGAAAATTCATTTTCACTCCTCTCACACTCTATAAAAAAAAGCACACGCCTCTTACAGTTGAGGTGTTAGAGTTAGGATTTAGATTTTTTAAAAGTTTACTCTTTAGTCTTTAGCTTATTTTTTAGTTTGTAATAACTTATTTGTAATTTCTTTTTTAGCTTATTTACTTTTTAGTTCCAGCTTATTTGAGCTTATTGTTCAAGATGTTTTAAGTTTAATTAAATGAAATTGAAGGTTTGTTTACTTGCTTATAAATGCGTGTTCATTCTCTTACTTCTTTTCTTTTTAGCTTTTTAACATAAGCTTTTCTTCAAGCTTAATTTCTAGCTTATCCCAAGTATTGTAAAAACAGCTTATTTAATTAATGAAGATGTTTGTTACCTAGCTTATCTCGTTGGCTTATGTTCTTTACTTTCTCTCGTATAGCTTATCTTTGACTCTTATTTTGATTAAGCTATTCTCGAATAAGATGTTACTATAGCTTATTCCCAGCAGCTTATCTCGATATACTCCTTCATTAGCTTAATTCGCATGCTAATCTCGTTTAAGCTAATTCTTTGGCTTATTTCGAGTATCCTATGTTGAAGTAGTATTTTTAGTTTTTTTTAGATCTTAGCTTATCTTTTTAGCTTAGCTTATTTTGTATGCTTTCCTCGTGGCTTATTGATTCGTATTTTGGCTTATATGCGTAGGTTTTTAAAATGATTCTTCGTAACTTGTCGTTATATGAAGTTTTTGTTAGCTTATAGTTATAGTGGCTTATTTTGGCTTCGTAGCTTATCTTGTTAGCTTATTTTTTTAGTCTTAAAAAAAATCATTTACATTTGCTAGTTAAAATATCATCGCGTGCATCTGATTGAATTAACTTGTGCACCTGCGTTTGGTTTGTAGAATTTTGGGCCACATTTGAGTTAGTTTGGGCCACATAGGATTTATCGTTAATGGAACTTGGGCCTGTGTTTAAAAAAAAGATTTGGGCTGTGATTTGAATGTGCAATTTATAAAGAGTAAATTGTGTTATTAACCATTTTGATAACAGTTTGTATTTTGTGTTTTGACTTTTTGGTACCGGTCAACTCACGAGGCGCGAAGCTTAAGGGTTTATTTAGCTAGACCGAATTTGACTATTTGTTTTAGCTAAATAAATCGGGTGGTTTTCGTTTTTGCGGTTCTTTAATTCGGTTTCATTTTCTATCCTTTTTCAATTAATTAGTATAGCTTTAGTATAAAATGTTTTTCTTTGCTTATTTTATCATTATGAGTAGCGAGTAGTTTAATTAGTGCTTGTTAAGTGATATAGTGATTTGAGAATTAAGTGTGAATTTGAAAAAGGGTTTAATTAATAAATAATCTTTTATTAATTAGATTTATAGTTTGAATGTTTCAAAGGGCAAAAGCCGAAGAAATAGTCATTTAGTAATTAACATCTTTTTGAGAGATTTTTGTTAAATAAACTAACGTTGTGAGATAATTATCTTTTCTAAGGAGATTAATTTGTTATTAAACTTAAATTCACACTTAATAAACTTTTCACATCGCTTAGCAAGCATATTAGTCATTTATCTCTTTTAGATTAATTTTAGTATAATCTTGTAGTTTTAAATCTTAGAATTAATATTAGTTTAATTTTTAGTATAAAAATAGAATTACAAAACCAAACAAAAAACTTAAAGGAACAACAAGCTCAATCTATACTGAACGTAGATTTTTCCATTCACCTTCTCACCGAGGAAACGACCCCAAAGTTTTTGATAATTGCTTTTTGGGTATAAAAGCGTTTATCTAAAAGAACCCGACGGAAATACTATACTAAATTAATATTGATATCCTCCTTAATATATTAATATATTAAATATAGTGGTGTTCGGAACGTGAATCAATGGTGAGGTGATGAGTAGCAAGGCCAAAGTCTCTCAACCTCTGCCTCTGGTGGAAGGGATATGGAAGTCTGAGGCCGGATGGTAATCCTAGCCCCAATAGTAATGTCAGTAGAGGGGGTGGTATAACAAGCTCTGTTCCCTTAGGTGGGGAAACAGGCTCATCAGTAGGTACAACAACAGCCGAGTTGGTCGGAGCTAAGTGCTCCTCCTCCTCGTCCTCGTCCTCATCCTCATCCTCATCATTGGCGTCATCCCTAGATGAATTCACCGTCATCATCATCTCCATCATCTCCCCTGTCTGTAGGATAGTCAACCGGAACATCCTCTGTCTCATCATCCTCGTACTCCTCTGGATCCTCTTCGAGATCCGACTCAGTAACATATCCGGGTGACTCAGCAGTAGGTGAATCAACCGGAGTAATGCTGCTCCACACTGGAAATTCATTGCTCATGAACCTCCAAAGGTTATCTACTCAGGTATATAGGCTCTGGCACGTAGTCAGGATCATGTGCCTGTACGAACATAGGCTCATGCTCATCCTCGTCCTGAGGAACTAGCGGTGTCTGTAGATCCTCTGGGCATGGTATGTAATCCGGTAATGGTGGGGCTACTGGCTGCATCGGGAGTCCGTCGTATCCTAATATGATGACCCGTGGGATGCCTCCCTCAGATATCTCCTCATCATCGGCTCCCCAGAAGGCTCTGCCGGGCTAAGAGTCGGTGTAAACGGAAGTGTAGGTAACCGCAGATGTCGCAGAAGACATGACTACTACAAAAAGCAAAGATAACCTATATAAATATTACTTATAGGAAAGATCGGTATGATATGTCTATAGGCTTTAATTATAAGAGTGGTCTCTATGTTATATCTATAAGACTCTTATAGTACTATACTTAGTATATTTTATATACGCATATATCAATCATGTAAGCACTTAGTACCCTACTAATGTTAAAATAGTGTGTATCATGTAGGCATATATGTGCTAGATGTAAACAAGTAATGCATGTATGTCCCTCATAAATCCCACTTGTGAAACCAGTGTTTGAAAATAGTTATAGTCCAGACAAAACTTTTGACCTGGTTCTCTATAACCTTGGCTCTAGATACCAATCTGTAACACCCCCAAATCTGGGTAGCAGTGGAATGTTGAATATCCGAGGGCGTTACTTCATAGATCAATAGCACAAGATATGAGAACGCCCACTAACGTGTCATTTTAAAAAGATACATTGGATTAACAAAATACTTGTTCATTACATAAGCTCATGGCTTCAAATTGTTCGACAATATAAGTAAAGATTTCGGTTTATAACAAATGTTCCCAAAATGTAATACGCCCAAATCTTTAGTACCGACTCTTTCCAAAGAGTGACCCCAATGTATCTGAGCACCCCGTGCCTTATTGAATCAATTTTTGGCGCCGTTGCCGGGGAGAGGTGTAGCGATTTTTACGGGATTGTTTGTGTTTGAGCCTTGAAGATCCTTTCTTCGGAAAGTTTATTTTCGTTCTTTTAAAAAATATAAAAATCAAAAAATATTTTTCTTCTTATTTTTTATTCTCTTTTATAAATATTAAAAAATGCCAAAAATATTTTTCTTTCTTATTTTTATTTCTTTTCTTATGTATTATTTCAAAATCTAAAAATATTCTCCTTTACCCTCTTATCCGTTTAATTCTTTCTTCTTATCCTTTATATTGTTTAATTCTTATGACGTCATTCAACCAAAGCGAGTGTGGGGGGTGTGGACAACCATGTGATGGCTTCTATTGTTATCTATGTACGTGCCAACAGTGTGGAGTTCAACTTCTAGATGAAACTTGTTTAAATTGCACTTATGGAGATGGAAAGCCAGTCACTTGTTGTGGGTGTGAAGGACCGTTAAAAGGAGGATTTTTGTCGTTTTTGCGCTTTTAGAAATTGAAAAATTCATAATCAGCTTATGATCCAAAACCAAATTCTTTCAATAATGATCAAAATTTTTCCGACAACCCTCCACAACCCCGGTACGAGACATACTTGTGCGAGTTATGTGGAAATAATTCTCATTATGGCTATGATTGTCCACCACGATTCTCGTTTGTCTATGAGCAGGAATCGTGTTACAATCAAAACTATAATGATAATTATTATTCACAAAATTCACCAAGTTTTCTTTGTTGTGATAATTGCGGGGGTCCTCACAAGACTTTCCAGTGTTAACCGATGACCCAAAATTTCAATTATTCTAATTCTTTCGGTTTTGACCAAATTCAACCCTTGAAATTTTCTACTTTTCAACTTCTTGAAATCGAGAGGATTAATAAAGAGGAGAGTTTTAAAAAGAAAGACACGAGTATAGAAGAAATAAAATGCGTGAGAACGGTTGATTGATGACGAAATAGTATGATATCAACGAATGATTGAGTTATAAAAGATTTCGAGGTGAGAAGATTGATGATGAATATGAAAGAGATTGTGAGATTAAAATTAAACAACTCTTGCAAGATTATAGTGGTTTGGACATCGAGATGCGGAAAAAGGCGCGCGTTTTAATGGAAGAAAAGTATCTTGCTTCTTCACAACGTATTAAATCTATTTGTAACACGAGATGATTCTATTCCTTTAAGAGATATTATTTGCTCCGATAATCTCCGTCGGTTGCTATCACAAACTTCCCCCACCTGATTTACCGAACTAGAGAACCCGAGACTGTCTCTCCATAATGGGGGGACGAGCGATCTTCGACACTATTCCTGAAAAAGGAATCGGACGATTAATAAAGTCTAGTGTTGAGAACCTTGTCCCAATCCCAAGTGAGTCCGAGGATTTTTCCGAAAATGAAAGTGAGTGTGATATGCCAGTTTGTGATGATTTTACAACTTTCTCGAATCCTCTCTTTGATTCAAACGACGATTTCACCTCTAGTGATGACGAGTCACTTTCTGATGAGGACGTTCCGATGGAAAATTTCAAAATTTATTCGAACCCTCTTTTTGATGATGAAGAAATCATTTCTCCAAAGATTGATCCGCATTATTTCAATGCCGAGTCTAATCTTATCGAATCTTTGCTTAACCGTGATATTTTAATTGATTCTTCACCTAAGATTGATTATCTTCTCGAGGAGTTCTCCGGTGAACTCGCTCATATCGATCCAATTCCAAACCGGAATGAAAAGCCGACTTTGTATCTAGAGAAGAAATCTCCGTCTTGTTGAGGAATTTGTTGTATGAAAATTCATCTCCATGACCGCCGGAAGAACTTAATTTGGAAATTGCTGATACAATTCTTGAGTCTCTTTCTCCATCTCCTATCCTCGTTGAGGATAGTGACTCTCTTACGGAGGAGATCGACTTATTTCTTGCTTCAAATGACTCGATGCCACCGGGCATTGAGGATGACGATTATGACTCGGAAGGGGATATTCGTTTTCTTGAAGAATTGCTTAATAATGATTCCCTTCCCCTTCCCGAAAATGAGTCATCTAACCTTGATCATTTTAATGATCCGTCACCTTCTCGTCCTCCTCCGGAACCACCGGATGTTGAGATTTGCTTTGATTTTATGCCCGATGCGGGTGTTGTTACTAACAAAGTGGTGGGTGACATTTTTGAACACAATGTTCTTATGCCTAATCTTTTACCCACCCAACCCACCCTTTGTCCAGTGTTTGACCTTTTGCTTCCGTTTTCGTCCCGAAAACGAGACAAAGTGTTCATCCTGGTAATTCTCATTTCTCCTTTCTTATCTCATCGGGGTGAAATCATTTCTAATTTTTCTAAGAGCCCGATGATGGTTTCTGGAGGGCACATTCCTTACTTGGATGTTCCGTTTCTCCATTTCTATCCTCCTTGACCTGAATCAAGTGTGGGGGATCGAGTCAGGCTCAAGACTCGGTGAACAAAAATAAGCGCTTCTCGGGAGGCAACCCGTGTCTTTTCTTCTTTCTATTTTCTTGATTAATAAGTGAGTGTGATATTTTATAGCCCAAGTGTGGGGGTGTGCTTCTTTCTATGGTATGTGGTTTCATTTTTGCAGGATTCCACAAGATCATGAAGACCCGTGCTTGTTTTCAGTCCTCCAATCATCCGGTTTTCGATCTTCTACTTATTTTGGAATCCTTAATCCTGATCATATATATATTGTGTTTCTCTTTTCACACTTGGAATTTTTTTGCATTTGCCTTTTTCATTCCTAAGTGTGGGGGTAAAACCCGACATTTTTGAACATTGAGGCCAATGTTCTATTCTAAGTGTGGGGGGAGATTTCTATCCGAAATGGACTTACTTGTGCCTAATTTGCTGTGTCCCCTCGCAACCCCGTTTTTGACCAAATTTTAAAATTTATATATTGTGGTGTCGAAAAAAAAAAAATATGTAGAAATTGTTAAAATATAAATAATTAGTTGAATAAAATAAAAAATAGAAAATAGTTGACACGAATGTAGGCTTTCCGTTGGTGAGAACGAAAAGTAAATTTTGACCCGACCGGTTTTATATCTTAGCTTTCTCCTTAACTGAAAATAGATTGATTTTGCTAATCTTTTATACAAGGAGCTATAAAAACGCAAGTCTAGCTTGAAAAAGTCAAGACTTTGCAAGTTCCTATAATTGATTTTAAATATGCAAAGATCGATTTATTAGAGTTGAGATTGTTTCCAGTCAATGTGACTTGTTAAAGTGCCGATCTTTATTCATTAGGATAAGTCTTCACGAGTTTCTTTTCACTAAAGATTTTAAATTGTGAAGAAACAAGAGATGATAGAGAAGAGTAAAGTTTTTTTGATGCTAAACATAAAATAAGTTAGATTTCGTTAAGGCTCATAAGTGTTGAAATTGTGGCTTTTTTCTCCCATTAGCTTGTTTTTAAACCTTTTATATAATAATTGTTTTAAATAAATAAGAGTTGTGCGGCTTTTTGTTAAATAATTAAGTTTAATAGAATTTTTTCTTTAGTTCCTTTGTGATCAAGATGAGTACACATTAGGAATATTTAATTTGACATACAATTGTATCACAATAATAAATATTTTGGCTTATTCTCTAAAGAGCCTGAGGGTAATATGGGGTAAAGTAGAATCGTAGCAGTCTTCTAAATAAGGCACATAGTAATAATAATCCGAAACTGATAAAAGTTTGCTGCATCTTGCCGGCTCACAACCGATGTTGCAGCCTTCTAAAGGACCGAGGTTTAATAATGTTGCAATAATAATAAGTATAAAGCCAAATTTCGACTCCGGGGTTATCTAAATAAAGCCTCCGTCTCTGGACTCGTAGTTGAGTTGTTTCGGATGAAATAAAAAGGATAACCCCTAAATCATGTGAAATTAGAACCTTAATGTGGACCTTATTCTCACCATATCGTCTCTTTAGGAAAGGATTTCAAACTAATTGTGGTCTAAACCGGGTTTACTTTATATTAATAAGGACATAATTTATTTGTCACCAATAATAATAATAAAATCTTTAGATACAAAATTAGGAATAAGGGAGGAAAAGTAAGTACACAATTAGCTTTTATGAGTAGTGTTAGCATCATAACTTGTAATTTACAATGATCTTGTTTTTAAGCTTGGCTTGGAGGAGTGAATGTCGGGGACGATGAATTTATCCATTTGGACACTATTAGTGCTTTTTGTTCCGTGATCCTAAAAGTTATCAATGAATAATGAAAGCATTACATTATGTCACACATGAATAAGTTGTAAGTTGGAAATTATAAAAATCATAAGATTAAAATAAAAAAATAAAAAATCAAAAAAACATTCAAAAAAATGGGTAAAACAGGGGTGCTTGCGAAATAAATAATTTTTGAACCTTTTAATGGACCTTTTCTGTTCTTGTTTGATTGTGAGGGGTCATAAGTTAAAAGGGGATAAAATTATTTATTTTCGGGTTTGTTTTATTTACATTGCGTGTGGGACCAACAATGGCTTAGTGTGGGAGAATTTGATAATTGCTAAAATACACATCTTTTATACCCCGTTAAACACTATAAAACGGACTAAAAATACTAAAATATGCTTTATTATATTGCAAATATGTTTGTTTGGTATTTTTATGTCTTGCAGGTAAAAGGATTGAAAAACGGAGCAAAAACGGGAATTATCGGGCTCAATTTGGTCAAGTTTAATTATTACTCAAAGCCAAGATGAAGTCGTGAATAGTCCCCAAACATACCAGTGGAAAGAGCGCGAGAATACGAGTTCAACGGTGCCTTCATTGCTTATTGGGCCAGCCCGTTACCCATTTATATGGGCCGGGCCAGCCCATGTTATCTCTAAGCCCAATATTAGACCCATTTGAAAGAATAGCCCAAATATCAAATTCATTTATCCAAAATCTAATATAGTGTGATGGCTGGTGACGTCTTTGGCATGTGAGCTTAAATTAAATCAAGATTTGTCACGTGACAGTGCACTATATATTGAGATGACGAGTTAGAGCGAGACACGTGGCGAGGTTTTTGTTTAGAATTCATTTACAACTTGCACAAAGTGATCAAACGGGTGATAAGAACTGCGTATAAATGAAGCCAACTGAATGTCCACGTGTCAGCACTACACCGGCTGGATCATTGTTCTATTTCTCTCAATCCGTGTGCACCCGATCCCAGGCCAATGATTGGCCAATTGAGTACCCAATGATTGGGTCAAATTTACAATTTTAACCCTTCTTTGGATATAAAAGAGCATCACGCTCCCTTCAATGGGGGAGAGAGTTAGTCTTTATTTTTTTTAGTTTTAGCTTTTAGGATTTTAGCTTATTTTCAGTTTTGTAAAAGCTTATTTCACTTTTTCTGCTTATTGTACCTAGCTTATTTCGCAAGCTTTTTAATATGATGTAATAAAGATGATTTGATGCTTATTGAAGATCTCAGTTTGATTATTTCTTGCTTATTGGTTCTTAAATCTTTGATTTCGAGTAGCTTATTCTATAAGCTAGATATTCGTGCTTAATTTCGTGGCTTATTATTATCAAAAGTTTTTGAAAGTTTAGATAATGACTCCTATAAGCTCTCTTAGCTCATCCGATTCATTATCATTTGTTTTTAAATTCTTTCCGATATAATAAGCTTTAATAAGTTCGAGAATAGCTTATTGTTGTGTTTGTTTCGTTTTTGTTAGATTAGAAGCTCTTATTTTCTGTCTTGATAAGCTTCTGAACAGTTTATTTGGATTCGCATGAGCTTATATTATTAAATCACATTTTTGTGAGCTCAAGAGCTTATTCGATTTGTCTTTTATAATATTTATGTGCTTTTTGCTTATTTTAATTCCTTGTTGCAGTTCTAGAATGCTTATTAGTGTTTCTAGGTTGCTTATTATTAGAATTTAGATAGTTATTTGCCTCGTTAAGTTTTCAAGTGCTTATTTTATTTTAAGAGTTGTGATGCCAATTGCTTATTCAAGTTTTCATTAAGTTTCTTAGGCGCGAATTGATTAAGTACTAGTTGATCCTATTTTCGTGACTTATTCTAAAATTGCACTTATTCGTTCATGCTTATTGATTCCTGGCTTAATTTTAAAATGCTAAATGCATTTTAGTCCATTTTTCTTTAAAAGCACCATGCGTGTAGTACTGAATTTGGGCCTGTGTAATGCTTTGTTCAATTGGACCTTCAATTTAATTGCTGTGGGCCGTTTAGTTTGTATGAAAATTAGGCCTCATCTGTGATTTAGGCCACGTAGGAATGTAGGATAGTTGGATGCATTTTGTTTATTATCTATAGGGCTTACGTTAGAATTGATTAGTTTGGGCTTACCTTGAGAATTAGAGATTTGCAAATATTAATTATGATAACTAAAAACAGTTTTATGTTTTTGTGTTGCTTTTGGTACCGGTCAACTCACGAGGCGCGGATTAAAGGAATTACAATTGGTTATAACTGTATTATGGTTAACAGTTTTAGTTTGTGTTTATGTTGTTTATGGTACCGGTCAACTCATGAGGCGTGGAGCTTAAGGATTTAGTAAGCTAGAAAGAATTTGACTATTTTCTTTAGCTTATTAAATCGGGATGGGTTATCATTTATTTTCGGCTATTCAATTCGGTCCAATTTCTATCCTTTTTCAATTAATTAGTGTAGACTTAGTTTAAAATGACTAGCTTTGCTTATTTGTTCATTATCCGTAATGAGTATTTTTTATTTGTGCCCATGTTAAGTGATATGTGATTTGGAAATTAAGTGTGAAAAAGGTTTAGTTGATTAATAATCTTCGATTATTTTTTAGATTTGTATTTGAATGATTTTTAAAAGGCAAATCTAGAAAAATAGTCAAACTACACATCTATAATTAATATATTTAAGAGGTTTTTTGTCAAAATAACCAACATTGTGAGGATAAATTATCTTTTTCTAAGAAATAAATTTGTTTAATAACCTTAATTCACACTCAATGAACTTTTTCACGTCCACTTCCAAGCATTTTCGTCTTATAAATCTTTTTAGTAATTTTAGCAATAAATCTCGTAGTTATTTGTTTAGAATAATTCTAGTTAATTAGTAATCATAGTATAATTTTATCTTAATATTAAAAATAGTTTTCCAATACCAAAAATCCTTTTAAAAGAATAATCAAGCATTAAATTTGGAAACAATGTTTCGTAATTTTCAATTCAATCCTTTCTCGTTGGGACCCGACAACCGGAGATCAATTATTACTTTTCTGAAAGTAATTGTTATCCCGATGTAAATTACTATATTATATTACTCACTTGTCTTCGGACCAATTCAAGGAACACTACAGACTCAGATTGGTAGCACTTACAAACAAGCAGAGACCCACAGGAGATCCACATATCCTACATGTACCAAAGGAAGGCCGATAGTAGGTATTAGATCTGGTTAATCCTTAGATATTTTTATATAGCCCTACTAAGTATTTTTGGTAAACTCCTGATAGTAAAGGCTCTAGATTTTATTTTTCACCTTGTAACCAAATGTATGAATCATTTTTGGTAACTAACCGATCAGGTATTTTTCTAGATTATATATTGGAATGTGGAAGTATTATGTCCTGTTTGTTAATATGATTTTTCTTTATGAATGACTATCATTAGCTACACCATTGTTTAATTTTCAATTCAGTTTGCATATTTCCCTGTGTGAATTTGAGTCCTTACTTTAATTTATTATGTAAAGTCAGGTCGCGTTATGAAATTGTAATGAAAATCAACCAGGATTATATTTTCTTGTAATTTGAAGAAAATGCCTCTAAGCAGAGCACCCAGAACCAGAACTACCCCCGCCATTGCCACTGCCACTGCAACCACTCTAATGATTAATGTTGTTATCAGGGCATTGATATCTTGAGGCGTGGCTGATGCTTTGGCTGAGCATGAAATTCAAAGAAACAATAACCTCAATGGTGATGGACGCCAAGGATCAGAAGTGGTATGACAAGACCTGTGGCTCCTACCTCGTGAAGTGCCACTACACCGACTTTCTCAAATGTCAACGCCATGAACTTAAAGGGTAACGAAAGGAGTTTGTTGTCCTAAACTCGAATGGTTTTGAAAGAATGGAGAACTGTCTCAATATCAGCAACTGTGCATCAAAGAACCAAGTTTAGTTTGCTACTTGCACCCTTCATGGTGTTGCCTTAACATAGTGGAAATCTCATGTTAAGATAGTTGGTCAAGATGCCGCTCACGACATGCCTTGGAACACACTTATAAAAATGATGACTGCTAAGTACTGCCCTCGAAATGAGATTAAGAAATTAGAGATGGAGATCCAGGAGTTGAAGGGGAACGGTACTGACTTGGCAAGTTATACCCAACGCTTTTCCAGAGTTGAGCTTTGATGTGAGGGGAGGAATGATTCTAGAAAGATTCTGAATAAGATTGAAAAGTAATGGTACGTTGTCTTGTCCCGACATGGAAACTAGGAATGTAATCGTTCTAAGCCAAAGACAAAATGTAGGGGATGCAATTGAGTTTTTGAAACGAGCTAATGTTAAGAAGATCCGCACCTTTTGCTGAGACTGAGAATAAAAACCAAGTTTGAGGACACTTCCAAGGAACAAGCCAGAGAACCAAAAACAACCAACAAGAGGCAGAACCCTGGTAATGCCGTACACCTGCTAGGCATAGATAAAACCATATTGGGGATCTTAATCCACTGTGCTCTTAAATACAACTAACACCCATGAAGGTCTGTGTGCTCCCAAATGTCCACAAGTGCAACAGAGTTTGGCCATAATGGGATCGTGACTTAGGAGTCCTTTACAAATGCCATTCCTGCGAACAACCAAAGGGGCCACTAGGAGGTCAGAAAGTTACTTGCTTTGAAGTGCGGAGCCTAGGGGGACATTTCAAGAGGGAGTGTCCCCCCAAAACTAAGAACAACAATCGAGGCAACGCAGTTGGGAATAGCAATGCACCAGCAAAAGTGTATGTAGTAGGCCATGCAAGGACAAACCCGGACTCAAACGTCATCACGGGTACGTTCCTTCTAAACAACCACTATGCTTTATATCCTATTTTGAATACTAGTTTTGCCGATAGTTTTTGTGTCTACTGCATTTACTTCCTAAATTGATATCACACCAACCTATATTAGACCCTATTTATTACATGTGAACTAGCTCGACCGGAAAAGATAAATTGGATAAAGCACTAATCATTAGGGGTTTGTAAATAAACTTATTAAATCATCCCATCAACATCGACTTATTGCCCGTAGAACTTGGTAGTTTAGACGTCATAATTGGTATGGATTGATTGGAAAAGTACCATGCTGTCATTGTTTATGCCATGAAAATTGTTCGAAAATCCCTAGGAAATGAAACGCTGATTGTTCGTGGTGACGAAAAGTGACCGGATGAAACGAGACACATTGAACATCATCTCGTGCACAAAGAACGACATAATTACATGCTGAAAAGGATGTCCCATGTCCTTTTTGGCATTTGTTACTAACAAAAGAAACTAGAATACAAGTTAGGAGGGGGAAGCGTCTTTTGATGACGAGACCAATCGTTTGATATTTTCTTGAAGTATTTCTTAAGGACTTGTCAGGTCTTCCACCGACTCGACGGGTGGAATTTCATATTGATCTAACGTCTGGTGTTGCACCTGTAGCACGAGCACCTTGCCGATTAGCTCCATCTGAAATGAAGGAATTGACGGATCAACTCCAGGAGCTTTTCGACAAAGGCTTCCTAAGGCTAAGTTCCTTACCTTGGGGGACGTCCGGTCTTGTTTGTCAAAAGAAGGCGGATCATTTTGAAATGTGCATCGACTATCGAGAACTAAACAAGTTAACGGTGAATAATCGTTATCTACTCCCAAGGATCGATGATTTATTTGATCAACTACAAGGATCTAGCGTTTATTCTAAGATAGACTTGCGATCAGGTTATCACCAGCTTCGAGTACGTGAAGAAGATATTCTAAAGACGGCATTCAGAACTCGATATGGTCATTATAAGTTCCAAGTTATGCCATTTGGTTTGACGAACGCACCAGAAGTATTTATGGATCTCTTGAATCGGGTGTGCAAGCCATATTTGGAAAAGTTTGTGATTGTCTTTATTGAAGATATCTTATCTATTCAAGGAACAAGAAGGAACATAAAGAACATCTTAAGGGAATTTTAGAATTGCTTAAGAAAGAGGAGTTGTATGCTAAATTCTCTAAATGTGAATTTTGGATTCCCAAGGTATAATTTTTCGGTCACGTAATTGATAGTCAAGGTATTCACGTAGATCCCGCCAAGATCGAATCCATAAAAGATTGAGCATCTCCTAAAACACCAACGGAGATTCGTCAATTTTTAGGTCTTGCTGAGTATTATCAAAGATTCATTAAATGATTTTCGAAGATGGCCAAGTCAATGACCAAGCTTGCTCAGAAAGGAGTTAAGTTTGATTGGGGTGACAAGGAGGAAGCCGCCTTCTAGTAAATAAAGTAGAAGTTGTGCAGTGCGCCAATTCTGGCTCTACCTGAAGAAAGCGAGAATTTTGTAGTTTATTGCGATGCTTCGCATAAAGGATTGGGTGTTGTATTAATGCAAAGGGAGAAAGTAATTTCTTATGCATCACGCCAATTGAAAATTCATGAGAAAAATTATACGACTCATGATTTAGAACTTAGATCGGTAGTGTTTGCTCTTAAAATTTGGAGACGCTATTTATAAGGAACCAAGTGTACGGTGTTCACAAATTACAAGAGTTTACAACACATTCTTGATAAAAAGGAGCCGAACATGAGGCAACGTCATTGGTTAGAGTTGCTCAGTGATTACGATTGCGAAATACGTTGTCATCCGGGGAAAGCAGACGTAGTGGCCGATGCCTTGAGCCGTAAAGAACATAATAAGCCATTACAGGTTCGAGCCTTAGTCATGACTATTGGTTTGAACATCCCCAAACAAATTTTGGAATCTCAAATAGAAGCACAGAAACCAGAGAACTTCAAAAAGGAAGACGTATGAGGTATGGTCAAGAAGGATATACCGAAGGAAAAGTTGGAACCCCGCGCCGATGGAACTCTATGCTTAAATGGCAGGAGTTGGTTACCATGTTATGGTGATTTAAGGACTGTGATCATGCACGAGTCCCATAAGTCAAAATACTCTATCCATCCGGGTTTCGACATAATGTATCAGGACATGCGGAAGCTATATTGGTGGCCCAATATGAAGGCCGACATCGCCACCTATGTTTGCCAATGTTTGACATGTGCTAAGGTCAAGGATGAACACTGATATGTGCTTAATTACACATATCTTTTACCTCTAAAAACGAGCTTAAATGACCAAAAACAGACAAAAACTGCCAAATATATGTTTGTTTTGCATTTGTATTGTGCAGGAAGTGGATATCAACAAAAAGGCAGAAAACCAAGCCAAAATGACAAAACTGAGCATGGAATGGAAAAGACTGTGCAAAATCAAGGCCAAAGTCCAAAAATGCCAAAGTCAGAGTCAATACTAATGAATCAGCAGTCAAACCGGAGCCGGAACTGAAGAATACTA
>BQNB010004109.1:0-109954 GCA_026074375.1 Tanacetum coccineum | reverse complement strand
GAAATAGTCAAAGCAAAAGTTGAAAGGAAATCTCTTGCTTTAAAGGCTAAGAAAGAATCTAGTGATGAAGAGTGTTCGACTTCCGGGAGTGAAGACGAAGAATATGCCATGGCGGTAAGAGACTTCAAGAAGTTCTTTAAAAGAAGAGGTAGATTCGTGAGACAACCTCGGAACGACAAAAAGACGTTCCAAAGAAGCCGTGATGACAAGAACGGTAAAAGTGATAGAAAATGCTTTAGATGCGGCGACCCGAATCATCTTATTGGAGAATGTCCAAAACCACCGAAAGATAAGAACCAAAGAGCTTTTGTCGGAGGCTCTTGGAGCGATAGCGGTGAAGAAGATGATGAGAAGGTCAAAAACAAAACTTGTCTTGTAGCTCATGCATCAAGTGAGGTATGTTCCGAATCATCTTACTTTAGTGATGAAAACTCATCAATTGATGATTTAACTTTAGACAACGAATATGATAAGTTATGCAAAATGAGTCTAAAGATAATCACTAAGAACAAAAGGTTAAAAGCCACTAGAAATAGTCTAGAAAACGAGCTTAGAGAATTAAAAGATAAATTATCCACACTCGAGAAAAACAAGGGAGTTGGTCTCATTTGTGCAAATTGTCATACGCTTAAAATTGAGAATGAAAAACTAAAAGAAGAATCCACTAGATTAAATAAATTTGAAAAGAGTACACATTGCTTAAATGAAATGTTAAGTAATCAAAAACCCTCCGGTGATAAACTAGGTTTAGGGTTTAATTCATTTGAAGCATCATCTAGTGGAACTAAGGAAATAAAATTTGTAAAAGCTCAGAAAAAGGTGTCCTCTAATGGAGGTCCTATAAATATGGGCGGCCTCCAAAGTGCTCAGGCGGCCCCTAAAATAATTATGGGACAGCCATCAGCAATGCCTGGATATGAGTAAAGTATGTCTTTTCAAAAATCTATTTTGGGTCCTAGACTTGAGGTTGTTTTCTTCACACCACCTTTCTTTAAATAGCAAGTCCTAGGTCCATAAATATACACTTACACTACATTCAAGCAAATCAAAGCAAAAATCTCCCTCATTCATAACCAAAACCCACGGCACACTCTTTGCAATTAGGGTTTCATATATCTTTGATTTTCTAAGGCATTCCAAGTATTCAAGTGTTCATTCCATGGTTATCTAAGGTTACTCAAGGTGTTAACAAGCTTGGATTCAGGTTTAACAAGGAATTATCAAGAAAACATATTTAGGGTTTTCTTGATTAGGGTTTTGATTTTAAAGCTGTAATGGGTTTTTACATCTTGTGTTCTCATCCCACTTATCTTCTAAAAGGTCCATTTAAAGTATTTCATGTTCATTCATTCATTTCCTATTGTGTACATACTTGTTGTATAAGTTAATCACCACCTAGATTCATTTTTAAGTTATATAAAGTGTTTAAGGATTTCATATGAACAAGTGACATGAACATTTAGAGGACTTAATACATGTAAGATATACGGTATAACACTTGGTGAAATTATGGTGCAAAGTTCTTAAACAAAAATGATTATAAACTAACTTTATTAATTAAAAACCCTAATTACTTTTAATACCTACTGTTGGGATTCGAACCATAAACCATACATTTTATATTTTATAAAAATAGCACTCTTCACAAGGATCGTAAGCATGTAAAGAACTCGAAAAACGGAATTATAACGAACAAGTTACGAATTTTACAAGTTATATATAATTAACTTTATAAAAACAGTTTTATAAACTGTAATGAACAGTAAAAGTTACTGTTCATCAGAGGTTTAAATTTTATAAATATAATATTTTGATAAATTTCCTTAATACGAACCCACGGACATAAAGAACTCGAAAAACGGAAGTATAACGAACAAGTTACGATTTAAACAAGTTATATATAATTAATTTTATAAAAACAATTTTTATAAACTGTTCATCAGAGGTTTAAATCTTATAAATATAATATTTTGATAAATTATCTTAATACTAATCCAAGGATATAAGGAACTCGAGAAACGAAATTATAATGAACGAGTTATGATTTAAACAAGTCACGTATAATTAATTCTATAAAAATAGTTTTTATAAACTGTAATGAAGAGTAAAAGTTACTGTTCATCAGGGGTTTAAACTTTGTAAATGTGATGCTTTGATAAATTATTTTAATACGGAGACATGGACATAAGAAACGTATAAAACGGAGTCGAAACGATAAAGATATGAGGTTTTAAAGATCACGCGCACTATTCTTACTTTTATACATTATTTTATCAAACAAATAAACTAATAATGAAATATCATTATGTAATCAATAAAAACATTTAATCCTATATTTTTCCAAATCGTACGTTAGTAAACGAAAATAATATTTTCTTACGGATACAAGTACACGCGTTTTCATTTAACAAAGTACGAGTTAATTATTGTTTAACTTTTAAAGAATTAATAAAAACTATTAGGTGGTGGTGTAACTATACGACATGTGATGTTTAATTATATGAAATACATTATACTCATACGGCCTATAATTAATTAGGTTGCATTCAAATTGCCGAGGCGATTCACTTACTTGATTTAGATAATCAATCATTCACTTACGGTGAGTTCATAGCCCCGCTTTTATACAACTATATTGTTTTACAACTTTGGGGTGAGAAACATGCATTGTTTTACATTTGGACGCAAGTACTCTTTTAAACATATTACGAGTTGGCCTAAGTAGCTAAACCCACTATTGCCCACTATCATGAACTGTCAATTGCTAGTTAGCGAGCGCGAATGTTATGAATAGATCTATTTGGGATTGACATCCCCGTTCGGGTGAGTAGCGCTCATCAGTTTCGACAGTACTGAAACAACGAACGTATACATGTCGGAACAATTTGGATGTTGCGGGTTTGAACATCTACATGGGCACATTTAGTGCATTAAATTGCATACATATATGTCGAGCTTCGGTGTCATGAGCTTAGTGCACTTCGTAATTACTTTTAAGATATTGTATGTGTTACATGTCTTACATTGGAAATCTTGTGGTCCTATTTTATACATTTACTAAACCTGTGAATTCACCAACTTTATGTTGACGTTTTAAAGCATGTTTTTCTCAGGTCAATAAGGTACGAGAAACAAGGATACATTGGTGGTCATCATTTTGAAGTCATTACTATAAAGATTTGGATGCATTACATTTTGGGAATAATTGTTATGTATTAAAATCTTTACTTTTCATAGATGAACTATTTAAGCTTCGGCTATTGTAACAAACAAGTCTATTTAATCCAATGTATCAATTTTAAACGACTCATATAGAGGTCGTTCTCATATCTCGTGCTGTTGATCTATGAAGTAACACTCGCCAACCCATATTCTGCTGCGACCCATTTTGGGGGTGTTACATTATCTAAAACCCTTTATGAATTTACATTTATGACTTTATGAGTATATATGTTCTATGTAGCAAAATCACCATTAGGATGCTTTTAAACATGTCAAACACATTTTTACTTGTGATTATGATTTTGTACACTTATTCATGTGTTATGTGGTTGTAAATATCATGGAATGAAGGAAATATAAGTATGGCATCATGTTGGTTTAAGTATAAAATGTATATGTACAAACTAGTAAAAGTTTACTTAAGAAAGTTTATGATTTCATGTGATGTTAAGGACTTGTTGATCTTGATGATCTTGGATAAATTATGGACCTATGGACACTATTATATGTAAGACATATGATATAAAGACTTGTGAAGGATTTGTGGTATTTTAATGAGTTGAAAAGTATATAAAACAAAAGTATATAATTAATTATATACAAGTTATAAAAAGGGCTATTTGGTTTCGAATTCCAAACAATATATTTTACATTTTATAAAAATAATACATCTCATGACGTTTCCAAATATGTAAAGAACTCAAAAAACCGATTTATAACGAAGGAGATACGCTAATGACAAGTTTACAATAATTAATATTTTTTATAAAAAGTTACTGTTCATCAGGGGACTTATTTAAAAAAAAACATCATAAATAAATATAACATTTAGTTATGAAAACGTGCTCGAAAGAATTACTAAAAACGGAGCTAAAACAAATAAGATACGACGTTTACGGTAATTAAAGTTTATAAAAGTAATTTTATAAACTATAAACAGTAAAAATACTATTCATCAGCAGACTCAACTTTATAAAATGTAATAATTTTTATACATCTTTCAATAGCGAAGACGTGCTCGAAGGAATGGCTAAAATCGGGATTAAAATGAATAAGTTATTACATTTACGGGTTTACGTCAATTAAAACTGAATTTATAAAACATCATGAACAGTAAAAGTACCGTTCATCAGAAGGTCTTAAAATATAAAAATGTCATATTTTTATATATCATCTTAATACGAAGACGTGGACGTAAGAAACGTAAGAAACGGGCTTAAAATGAAGAAATTGCGTCATTTTTACTATCGAACTATTTATAAACGTTTTAACATTATTAACATGATTTCACTAAAACGATTAGATGGTGATTGAGCTATATAGAATTGTATATGGTAGTAGTTGCTTAAAGTGATTAGCACTTATACGACCTATATTGGATTAGGTTGCATTTGATCATTACCGTGACGCATTTTCTGTTATATATTTGATTATCGTTCACTCAAGGTGAGTTCATAGCCCCACGTTTTACACGATTTTGTTTTACAAGTTTTTGGGGTGAGAAACATTCATTGTTTTACAATTGGACACAAGTGGATACTTTTACTTTATGATTACGTGTTTCCTAAGTAGCGATAACCCTAGTTGTGCCCATTATCATGAACTGTCAATTACTGGATTGTGAGCGCGAATGTTATGAATAGATCTATTGGGATTGACATCCCTGTACGGGTGATTAGCTATCACTCGACAAACGAACGTATACCATGTCGAACATAGGATGTTGCGGGTTAGAACATAAACATGGGCAATGTAGGCAATTTATATTGTATTCATTTATGTCGAGCTTCAGTGTCATGAGCTTAGGGCAACGTAATTACATTTATATGATGTCTGCATTTGTTGCATTATCATACACTTGGAAAATCTTGTGGTCCTACAATATACGATTTATCAAACCTATGAATTCACCAACATTATTGTTGACGTTTTAAAGCAATGTTTTTCAGGAGGTCAATAAGCACGAGGTGCAAGGGATACAATGGTGGTTTTGATTTGGATATCATGCATTAAAGATTTTGTAGCATTACATTTTGTATATCTGTTATGGGCTAGAAATCTTTGTATTTCAAACAAGTGAACAAGTGAAGCTTCAGGCTTATGTAACAATTACTTTGTCAAATCCAATGTATCGGTTTTAAATGACTTTTTGGTCGTTCTATATATATCTTGTGTTATTGATCATTGAAGTAACACGCCCCGGACCCTTATTCCGCTGTGACCTAATTTGGGAGTGTTATTGTGAATTCAAAATGTCCATATCTCGTCCTGAATGCAGTTTTGGGGATATCTTCTTCGTGTACTCTCCACTGATGATAGCCAAATCGAAGGTCTATTTTTGAAAAATATTGTGACCCTTGCAACTAATCGAACAAGTCATCGATCCTGGGAAGAGGGTAGCGGTTCTTGAGAGTCAGCTTGTTCAGTTCTTGATAATCAGTACTCATACAGAACGAATCATCTTTCTTCTTAACAAACAACACTGGACCTCCCTAAGGTAAAGAACTAGGTCATATGAAACATTTGTCTTGGAGCTCCTTAAGATGGTTTGACCGTTCTTGCGTTTCTATAGGTGCCAAACGATATGGTGATTTTGCAACAGGCATAGCTCCAGGAATAAGATCTATGCGAAATTCTACTTCGCGAGATGGGGGTAAACTTGATAGATCTTCTGGAAACACACTGGGAAAGTTATGTACAATGGGGATATCTTCGAGTTTCAACTCGTTTACCTTCACAGTCTTCAACTGGTTCAAGTTTCCTTCCGGCCGTTCTCCATGAACTTCCAAAATCTCTTTGTTAGATAACGGGATTTGGAGAATTCTTTAAAAACAAACTATCTTTGCCTTAAGCATGGATAACCAATCTATTCCTACAGTCACGTCGAAATTACTGTGTCCGAAAGGGATCAAGTCGATAAGAAACGTATGACATTCTAGTTCTAGTCCACATCCGCAGACAATCTTGTTGGTTTTTAACTTTAGACTGTCAGCAATTTAAATTTTGCAATCGGGGCTAATAACACTAGGTTTCGAGTTAATCAAGGGAAAGAAGTCGGTAGAACTAAAACTAAAATAGGCATCGAAATCGAATATTACGGTAGAAAATGATCGATGAAGGAAAAAGTACTCGTCATGACGTTTAGATCTTGTTGGGCTTCCTTAGCAGCAATGGAAAAACTAGGTTGGTTTTCATTGTTCTTCTAATTATAGGAGCTAGACCCTGAATGTAGCGATCAATACGCTTGCTTTCTGGAGTTACCATGTGCGGCACTAGTCTAGCCAACTTATGAAATCGGGTTATGTACTTATCAACATCAGATCCAATCATAACATGATTCTAGAACTCTTCCTTAAATTTATTAATTGCATTATCCAGACAGTATTCCTCCCTTAACAACTTCTTTAGGTCCTCCCAAGGTTGGGCTATAGCAATTGCCCGACCTCTTGTCTAAACTAGTGTGTTCCGTCAAGTTAAGGCGCGACTTTGCAATTGCAGGACACTTGCTAATGTAGAGCACATACTCCATTCCTTCTAACCATGATAGTAGGCCCACTGCTCTTCAGTTCCAAAGAATTTCTTAGCACCACAAGACTTAGATGTCCTGTAACTTCAACCTTGCATGTTTCATACTTAGTTTGTCCTTATCTATCTCGCTTCAACTTAGGGTCATTCGCATTTTAATAGAGTATACCTCTTTTAACCTCTCATAAGTCAAATCGATTAACGGCTTAAATTTCCAGTGAACAAAGCTCATGTCTGCTCTAGGTTCGCTTAGTACGGATGTACCTTAATTGGTTTCCACGATTCGTTCCCGAGTTGCGCATGTTTCTTCTCAGAGGTATGGTTTTTAAAATTGTCTACAACATTCATTTGAGTAAGTAATTTGACCAAAGTATAGTGCGAGTACTGTGCAAATATAATGCAAGTTTAAAATTTATTGAAATAACTTTTGTGCAAAGAAGAAGTGCCACAAATGTTTATATAGAGTAAGTGATAAACTTTTCCACATATATTGTTTCAATTTTCCCATAATAGTCGTCATCCAAAGAGATACGTCTGCAAAAAGTTTGTATTTCGTAGTAACTTACAACAAGGTTCGTTTCCAACATAAATCGTGATAAAAAATTTTTTTGACTAAAGATGTATTTCAAGTAACATAAAATAAAGAAATTTTATTTATTTACTTATTTTTTTTTATTTTTTTTTAAGTTTGAAGTCATAATGAAGTTTTCCAAAAATTTGAAGTCCTAGTAACCAAACACAATGATACCGATACAAAAGAATTTATATTTTGATAATAAAAACATTTTTTTCCGAACGCGGGCTGAATAAATATATTCGACAAAATTGGTGTTTAGATGTATCTTATAATACATAAGTTTTGATGCTAAAGCGATGTAACCGTTGAAAAATACAAGTGCATCCCGTTTAAAAATGTTCAAAAAGTACCTCACTTGTACATGTTTTGTTACCAAAGGACTTCGACTCGTCCAAATAAGTACTATCTCCGAAACACAACGCCAGGACAAAAATTATTATCATGGTTACACAATTAACCAGTATCAGGTATAAGGTTCTCGTTCTCATATCAATCCTTTTTTCTCAAAAGGGGTCTCCTATGCGATGGTCATACGACCAAACAACTAGAGTGGTAACACTCTAAGGCGAGTTGCTCCTAAGCCAACTAATGACGTAATACACCTCATTGAACGTCTTCAAGAATGAAATGTTTAAGTAACAGGTTTCCACGATAAAAACGATGTCAACCCACATGGTGGATGAGAAATAGTCGTTTGCAACACGCACGATAGGGTAAGGAAAAACACAACGCATTTCTGCTTTCGACCCTAATCTCTCTATAGCCGCGTTACATCCATGTCATTTGAGTATCCATAAAATCATCCAAGCCTCGCCCATCCTTGAGTGAATTCTTCAAATGTCTTAAGCCAAATAGCAACTTGAATCTTAATTTCACAACTCATCAAACAAGAATTGTCATGAACTTAAGTTAGCAGTTGGTAAAACGCTTAATGTTTTTGAAAAATTAACTCAACTTTAGGGTCACTCAGAAACAAAATCTTGAATTACTGAACACGATGTTCGCGAGCAAGCAAAGAATGCTTACATTAGAAGCCAAAACGGTTGGCATAATAGCATGACGAAATAAAACGAAGATGTAATTGGAATATACGTCGACAAAATTTCTAATAACGAAAGAACCAACGTCTCTACATGTTGTACATATAAAGTTCACTTGCTGCTTGCCTTGAGTTCTTACTCAAAATCTATCAACGAGTCCTTCTCAAGGTCTTATGCAAGGTAAGGATACGAAAAGTAGTTAAGTGTGCGTTGCGACTCACTCGTTGAATCATCAGTATGAGAAGACGATATATTAAATAGGTTGTGACTATAACGGTGTCCTTAATAACAAGGTGCTTAGGGACAGTGTGACAATATAACGACAGTAACCGATGTGAAAGCAAACTCAAAACATGAATGGATCAATCAAAATAAGCATGATGTACTAGATCAAATAGTGGAATCTAAAAGTAATGATGTACGATGCATATATTCTAGTAACTTTGAGTGATAAAGTGAAAAGTCGATTTTTAAACTTGTTTAACTAATGACTATACCGGTGTTTGCATGATACTGCCCTGAATTAGACATAGTTGATCAAGTAATGTCTTATACGGTCTAATGACTGCAACCACTCGGTCTAGTAATCGTTTCACTCGTTCGGTGTTTTTAGAAAAAAGAAATTTCATTTTGGTTAAAGTTCAGTTGTTTATCTGAAAAAAACCGAGTTTTTATTTTAACTTTGGTATGATTCAATCTATCACACCCACCAAGGTGAAATGCGAGGTGTAACATATACAATAAAATCAAAACAATGTGATAGATAAACACCATACATGAATTGGGATTTATCGAAAGTTATTCGAAATACAACATTACAAATGTACAGTTTTAAAGTACAAAGTAAACATTTGTTGTTTTTTTCGAACTGGGATCACAAAGGACAATAAATTGGAGAAAATAGACATCTTGAACGAGTTCAAATGCAAACACACTAAGTTTCCACCTTAGGAACGTCACCTAAAAAACATGATAAAAATGGTCAACTACTAAAAATAGTTGGTGAGCTCACAAGATTACGTTCACAAAATATAGTTTTATAAAAGAGTAGATGTCCAATAGTAGTTTGCCAATGGCAAGATATCAAAAATAGTTGTCCAAACCGAAATCAATTTCCAAATAAGTTAAGAGTCGAAAACAAACCAATGTATATGTATGCTATAGTGATTATACGAGACACTACTTAAACGTATTTAGCCTAACTGTTCCAACCTCCAATCAAGTTCTAGTTGTATAGTGTGGCACAAACACTTAGTACTATGCACCTTTTTCGGGGAGTGAGGAGGGGCTAGTCTCCTAAGAAAATTTATCTATATGTACTAACGTTTCATCCCGTAAGGGTGGAAATGAGTTAAAAGTAATGGCGGGTTCCAAGCATCAAACAACAATCATATCAAGTTCAATGTTCAAAGTTAAAAGTTCAACACGTTTCTAAAAGTTCATCAGAGTTCAATCAAAATGTTATACGTTAAAAAGCTCAAGTTTCAATTGTGTTAAAGATTATTTATTAAAGTAATTTCTAACACTAAAAAACATCATGCTTTCCACCCCAAAACTTTTAAAACATGTAAAAAGGGGATGTGAGAAACTCACCTTAAAAGTTAGAACGATAATAGGACTTCTCGGCAAAACCAACTAAGTATGCACCAAACGAATAGAACCTTCTACTGCAACGGAAGGCAAGTAAAGATACCTTAATTAGTTTTCTATAGATAGCTCGGCAATATTACGGTTCATTTGTTTATGCCTCTTGTGTTCACATTTCTATCCTATAGTCACTTTTAGCACAAAAGCAATTTACCAACAATTTGACCAAATTTCCAGCATTTTAAGTATTTAATTTGACAAGTTATCAACTTCAGGTCAAAGTAACGTTCAGGTCAAGATTCATGCTTTAGGTGTATTCGTGTCCATGATATTACCAAAATTTTATTAAGGATTTATATCAAACTTTTAATACCGACTCTAAAAAAACGGCCCGCATCTGAAATACAAATAGTATTTTAATGATCAGAGGGTCTAAATTGGAGGTTACATAAGTTAGGGCAAATGAGCTCTAAATTAACCATAACAGTGTCTCATATCAGTTTCAATGATTATTCATCGTGGTTTAATGATTCTGATCATATTCGTACCAAGGAAAGTTTTGAAAAGAGATTTTTGGGAGTTTTGAAACTTTCACCAATTTGCAACTTTGATAACAAGACGACCTATATTTTTAAACGGCTAATATTTTTGGGAAACTAGATAATCATTGATTTCGGTCTTAAATAATGTCAAAATTATTTATTTATCATCAAACTTAAGCTCCAATATCAATATGACCAAAAATAAAATAGGGGTTTGAATTATAGCTTTGAATAATCAAGTCAAAACCAATAACCAAATGTCATAATATGACCAAAACAACTCTTGAAACTCATTTTTTAAATATAGTAAACTATTTTTTATAAAAAAAAATCAGTAGTTACCTTAAATATAATTTTAAGCCATTGCTATTTGTACAAGTTTTACACTGATTAGTCCTAATCATGGTTTTACGCCGTATCATCACTAGTTTTATTTTCGAATCATCAAACCACTTTATACAACTTTTATAAGAATATTACATTATATAAAGAGTGTCAACGCATATATTATCCGTTAGGTTTATATATCTTGTGGTCTAGAAAAAAAGGATGAACTCCCATGTGTATGAAGCCATAAATGGCACTTTTCGGGTACAAGATAGGCACAAGCCGTCTTGTACCTTTACCTTACCTATGAGAACACCAAGATAATAACAATATGAAGATGAGGCTGAGACGATTCAACTTTCTAAGATGGTTCTTTTGATGAAAAACGAATCAAGAAGCTTGTTAAGGATGATTAAACAAGCCTTTTGAAGTGTTATTCTTGTGTTAAACAAGATTTTTGAATGGTGGTTGATGGTGGTGGTGTGGTGGATAAATATTTGGAGAGAGGAAGGGATAAGATCTGTGTTTTAGAGAGAGAATAGAGAGAAAATGGTGTGTGTGAGAAATAATGAAGTGATGAAGAGTGGTTGTGGGAAAAGTGAGAGTAATAAAGAGTGTGTAAGTAGGCTTTGAATGTAAATGGCCAAATTTTGTGGTGGTTTACCATGTGTGTCGGTTTTGAGGTCTCCAAGGGGAAGAAAAATCTAATTTTTGGAATTTAAATTTATTTTGTATGTATATATTAAGTGTAGGTAGTATTTTGTAGGTTAAATGTATAAGGTTTTGTGTAAAAAGGCATAGTTATGTGTATAATGTGTAGTATATTGTTGGTTAAATGTAAAATATGTTATGTAATGTTGGTTAAGAGTGAATTTATACACTTAGGTCATATTGAAGTGTTTTAAGTCCGTTATAAGAAGCGTAAGTGGAAAAACGTAAAAATTTACGAAATATCATGTTTACCGGGAAACTTGCAAGTTATAAAAAGTGCATTAACCTAAGTACACCAAAGTGAATGAATTATGTTTTCCCATGTTTTTTGACATTGTTATAATGTTATTTGAGCATATCGTTGGTCGTTAGGACCGTTAACTAGGATCGTTAGGTCAAAGGTGCGTTCGTATAACTAGGGTTCTTAGAAAAAAAACAAGCGTTAAATGCTAAAAATAGTATGACCGCATAAAAGTGACTCCACAAATAATTAAGAGAGTCAAATATCATAAATTTGCTTTCAGTTACTGACCTCAAAGTTGACGGATGTCACATAATGAATGTGACCAGTGTTAACCTAATGCACATGACCCATGAACCATGTGAATTAGCCATTATCACTGGTCATGCATGGGTTCCAATACACTATAAGCTACTACAACCCAATGCGCATGATCCATGACTATGTTAATTACCCATTGTCGATCACCAGTCATGTATATGTCGATAACATGACACTATAAGCATACAACCCAATGCAATATGACCTGAACCATGTAATTACCTTTTGTCACCAGTCATATATGTGTCTTCAACAGACTCTCTAAGCAAACTATACCCAATGCAGATGGACATATGATGTCAAATACCCCATTAATTTGAATTTTTTATTGTGTGACAGTGATAATAATGCACTTGATTGACCCATGTGAATTAGCCATTATCACTGGTCATGCATAGGTTCCAATACACTATAAGCCACTACAACCCAATGCACATGACCCATGACCCATGTTAATTATCCATTGTCGATCACCAGTCATGTATATGTCAATAACAGGACACTATAAGCCACTACAACCCAATGCACATGACCCATGACCCATGTTAATTACCCATTGTTACCAGTCATGGATGTCTTATAACATGACACTCTTAACAACTACAACCCAATGCACATGACCCATATGATGTCAAATACCCATTAATGATGTGACCGGTGATAACCTAATGCACATGACCCATGAACTATGTGAATTAGCCATTATCACTGGTCATGCATGGGTTCCATTACACTATAAGCCCACTAAATGACAAAATAGCTAAAAATGGCAATCCGATTACTCACCGATTAATCCTGCCTTGAACGATTACAAGGTACAAGGAGGTCGACCGCCCGATTATCGATTCGTGATTTTTTCAATCTTTGCTACTATTTCTTTAAATTTTTTGTAAACAAGTAACAAAACTTTTATTCACGACTATTATCGCCGCTAAAGGTATTTTCTCGATTAATCCCGCCTAGAACGATGTACAAGCTATAGGGAGGTCGATCGCCTGGCTATCGATTAGCGATTTTTTCAACCTTTGCTACTAGTTCTTTAAATTTTTGGTAAACAAGTAACAAAACTTTTATTCACGACTATTATCGTGGCAAAATGTATTTTTCCTCCAATATTTTCTAAAATTCCCCCCCAAATGTTCCCCCCAAAAATTTTATGAATCCCATTCCAAATTAATCATACAAACAACTCCTCCTGTCACTGCCACAACTCCCTCTCATCTCACCACAAATCCCGTCACCACCACAACTCTCATTACGTCACTCTCTCGTTGTTGTCACTCTCCCATCATAGACCCACCACTACCGTCACCACTAGTAAGTATTGTTATGTTCATTTTATACACATCGTTCTAAAAAATCATGTTTATGATTCTGTAATTAAAAATGTCTTGAGTATGCTCTAATTGAACATTTGTTTTGAGATTTTCTCTTGTAAATTATGTCAATTTATTGGTAAAATTAGCTAGTTAATTGGTTATAAGTAACCCTATTAATTGCAACTAAAAACTATTCTTAAGTAAATGACAAGTTACCAGACTTTGTTCTTATATTTTGAGTTTATATTGGTTTTTGTTGGCAAATTGAGGTATACTTTCCATTTCTTAATTGATTTATATTGTATCACATTGTTTGAGTTGTTGGAAAACCCCCTACTTGAATCCTCCATAACGCCTCACCGAACCCTTAAACTAACGATGGGGCGACCTGCAGGGACTACAACCACAAAGCTCCTGCTCCTGGAAGATTGCTGCTCGGATAAGTAGGACACATTTATAAACATAGACATGTCTTGGATGGGAACTAATAGGACCAACAAATCTTATGTTGATGGAGTAGCAGCGTTTATTGATTATGCATTACACAACTTGCAGAAGATGGGGAACATCGACCTACGAGTTAATAAACGACATCTTTTAATGCCATGTCCATGTACCAAATGTTTAAACCACATAGAGCATAAAGTAGAGGAAGTGCAGTTCCATTTATTCAGAAATGGAATTGATCTAAGCTACACAAACTAGACTAGACATGGAGAAAAGGATGAGCCATCAATAAGTACCCCAGAACCTGTTCATGCTACAACAAAGTTTGTTGACGACACAGATTTTGCTTCAGATATTCTAACAGATGGCCCAGCAACAGTAGAAATAGTTAATGCTACAAAAGATAATTTTGATGAGGATGACCTTGTCAAGTTTCAAGAACTATTATTAGACGCGGAGAAGCCTCTTTACGAAGGATGTCCTGACTTTACAAAGTTGTCCGCAATAGTTAAACTACTCAACTTGAAGGGTAAGTACGGAGCTTCTGATAAGCTCTTTACTGAATTACTAGGATTGATAAAAAAGATTCTACCTGCTTGTAACGAAATGGTGGAAAAAACTTTTCAAGCCAAAAAAGTTATGAAATTGATGGGATCAGGATACAAAAAGATACATGTATGTATCAACAACTGCCTTCTTTATTGGAAGGATGACAAGGATTTGACTGTGTGTCAAACTTATGGGATATCAAAATGGAAGGTGGATAATAAGACACATAAAGTGTACAAAAACATTCTAGCAAAGGTAATGTGGTACTCTCCAATTATACCAAGACTGCAATGACTATTTAAGATACAAAGTATTTCAGAAGATTTAAGATGGCACGCAACACGAAGGATAACACATGGTGTGTTACGTCACCCTGCAGATTCACAGGCATGGCGTACCATAGATGAAAAATTCCCTAAAATTGCTGAAGATCGAAGAAATCTACGGCTAGGAATATCAGCTGATGGGGTTGACGTCAATACAAGAAATAGGCATCACAGTGTATGGCCAGTTTTAACTGTCATATACAACCTTCCTCCAAAATTTTGTATGAAAAGAAAGTTTATCATGCTTTCGGTATTAATATCGGGATACCCGAGAAATGATATCGATGTTTTTTTAGAACTGTTGGTTGATGATCTACATACCTTATTCGAGATAGGGGTTGATACATATGATGTTTCCATAAAAGATAACTTTAATCTATATGCCGTTGTGTTATGGACAATAAATGATTACCCTACACTTAATACATTATGTGGCTGCCCATATAGTGGATTCAAAGGTTGTGTAGTATGTGGGAAAGATACAAAATGTGTTAGACTTTCTGCCTCATCCAAGCAAAGTTATGTTGGTCACAGACGATATCTACCATATAACTATCCGTTCAGAAAGCAAAAGAAGGCATTTAATGGACAACAAGAATTTCTCCGGCTCCAATTCTAATGACCGAGGAACAAATATACAACGAGGTACAACATATTGAAAATAAGTAGGGAAAATGAAAACGAACAAACAATAAGGCATCAAAAAACCAAGAAGATAAGAGAGGCAGAGGTGGGAAGATTCAAAAGCAGAAAAGAAACACAACAGAAGAAGAGGGTAGTTCAAGCCAAGTAAACGGACAAAACGATGCGTATTGGAAGAAATTCAACATTTGGTATCGAAAACTTAGGTATTGGAGGCATAATTCTGTTCCACATTGTATTGATTTTATGCATGTAGAAAAGAATGTTGCTGAGAGTCTAGTCGGAACTTTGCTACATGTTCCAGGAAAGACGAAAGATGGATTGAATGCTCGATTGGATCTGGCTGAGTTGGGGGTAAAACCAGAGTTGTTTGCTATGCAAGATGAAGACAAAACAACACTACCTCCAGCAGGTTACACATTAACGAATGCTGAAAAAGACATCTTTTGTGAAACGTTACACAACATCAAGGTACCAGAAGGCTATTGTTCAAATTTCTCTAGTTTGGTCAACCTAAAGGATAGGAAGCTCATTGGCCTTAAATCGCATGACTATCACATGCTAATGCAAGAGTTTTTGCCCATTGCAATACGTTCAATCATGCACCCACCCACACGATATGCTATTATCAGGTTTTGCTTTTTCTTTAAATCGATATGTAGCAAAGAAATCATATTGCAAGAACTAGATAAGATGCAAGCAGAACTGGTAGTGACACTGTGCCTACTCGAGAAGTTCTTTCCTCTGTCATTTTTTGATATTATGATACATTTGACTGTGCACCTAACTAGGGAGGTAAAATTATGTGGTCCCATATGCTTTCGGTGGATGTATCCCTTCGAAAGATGTATGAAGGTTATTAAAGGACACGTGCGAAACAGAAATAAACCAGAGGGATGCATTGCTGAGGAGACTATTGCGGAAGAAACAATAGAGTTTTTTAGCGAATATCATAAATCCATGGAAACTATTGGTATCCCACCTGATAAACATGAAACTTATGAAAATGAGGAAGGAAAGCCATTGTCGGTCGGCAAATCAAGTGAAGTTTCTGCAAAACTCTTTCAGAAAGCACATTTGTATGTAATACAAAATACAGATGAAATTGTACCGTATATCGAGTAAGTATTACTAACACATGTCTATTTCGTTACTTAAAATGTTCTATCAAATATAATAATCAAAGACATTGTTTCAGGCGACACAAGCAAGTTTTGAAAACAGAAAACCCGGGTAAACGAATAGCATTTCTGGAGAATGAGCACAGTAAATCTTTTGCTAAGTGGTTACGCGAAGAGGTAATTAATCGTATGTTATTTATAATTGTTTGTTTGTTGTTCCTTAAATTTGAAGCTAATATATACGTGTAATGAAATTCAGGTGGAGAGAGAGTTAGCGATCGACAAAGAAAGTGTATCAGAAACTGTAAGGTGGATATCATATGGACCATGCGCAACCATAGTAAAATATGATGCATATAACATCAATGGGTATACCTTTCGTACGAAATGTCATGATGGCAAAGTTTACCAGAACAGTGGGGTTAGTGTTGAGGCAATCGATCTACATATATCTAAAGAAGTTGCAACCATAAGACAAGCATACTATTATGGTGTTTTACAAGAGATATGGGTACTAGATTACCGTTTCAGGGAAATTCCTCTTTTCAAATATGATTGGGTTAATCACAAATCTGGTGGTGTGAAACGCGATAAACTTGGGTATACATTGGTTGACCAAAATAATTTAGGCCACAAGGTTGATCCATTCATATTAGCCTCACAAGCACTACAAGTGTTTTATGTGAAAGACCCGATAGATAAAAAATTGTCTATTGTCTTTAAGACACCTCCCAAGAATTACAAAGATACGTATGACGAAGTCGATGAGGAATTTAGTACCGTCATTCACCATCGCAATGATAACGTATTGCCTCTTGTAGATCAACGTGACTTGGCTAATGAATCACGAGATGACTACTATCGAAAGGACTGTGGAGGTGTTATGATACGAAAATCCAAGTGAACCATGTCATGCTCAAGTTGTCATGCAAATACTCTTGTGAATGATTTCATTTTATCTATTAATTTTTTACATCCTGTTTGGTTTATATGTGTGTACTGCTGAACTCATTTAGTACTGCCAGGCAATAGTTAGTGCTGCCAGGCAATAGTTAGTGCTGCCAGGCATGTCAGCTGTAATGGTTGTTTAGTGTTAATAATGTTCAGTTTGTGTCTGTGAATTAAGGTTATGATAAGTATGAAGGATGTATGGAAGTTTTGCTGGATAATCCTAATTAATGAAAGTTATGATGTTTATTAAAGTTCAGGTGTTGTTTAGTCTTAATAATGTTTAATTTCTGTCTTTGAATTAAGGTTATGATAAGTATTGTATGAAAGTTTTGCTGGATAATCTGAATGACAGTTATGATGTTTAGAACTGGTTAAACTAGTTCATACTGCTAGGTTAAACTTAATACTGCTAAGGTAAGTTAAAACTGCTAAGCTAAGAACTGAACTGATACATTAATTAATGATAACACACATTAATTCATTCCACCTACCACCGCCTAACTATCCCTCTACCCCCTTAAACTCTTCCACCCATTCATAACACACATTATGTTCAAAAAAAAAAATTCATAACACACATTAATTCATTTCACCCACCAAAATCGTTAAGCTACAGTAATCCCTAACACTTTTTCATAAACCCTAATTTCAAACATGGCAAATCAGAACGGTAACTTTATTATCTTCTTTTTTTTCAAACTTTATTATCTTTTTTTTTCCATTATTTCCTTTTTGTTATTTTTGTAGCTTCTCTGCTAATGTGTGTCCAATTATTCGTTTTTTTTTTTCAAAGCTAACTGCCATTATGTTGGCTGTGTGTTGCTTATCTGCTCAATGTTTCTTAGAAATGATAACCATTTTACGAATCCCTTATATATTCTTAAAACATATATAGCAGTTTAGGGGTGTTTCGATTAAAAAATTGGACCCATATGCATTAGCCACATTATGAAGGAGTGTTTGGGGGTTCAATATCATGATGTAATGAAAGTGATATAAAACCTTCTTGGAAAGACATTAAAAAGGCTAAAGCATGTATGTTGGCTAAAGCATAATCATATAAAGCATCTTCTAAGGATAAAGTAGAAGCACTTGGGTCTAAGGCTAAGCTACAAGCATCAACTAAAACACTCATTGTCAAAAGCCCTGTACGAATAAAAAATTGTGTACTTGGGCTTATTGCTAATGCTTAAACAAGGGATGCTATTAAAGGCATGACCTTTTGGAGTGAAGCACACAAATGACTTTATCGCTGGACATTTGCTGAAAAGCGTTAGGGTAAGAGGAAGCTTAGAATAAGAAGTGGATGATAGGTTGCATGTTAATCTACTTTATGATGTTATGTTTTTTGGTCCTTATGTAATGGTAGTAGATGTTAATCTACTATAAAACAATAATGCTTTTGTAAAACTGAATTTATTTGTTAGAATGGTTTGGATTTTGGTTAATGATAAAGTATGATGTTATTCTTCTATATTTGTGTTATTGTTATTTTGATTGTGACAAAGTAGTGTTTTGGTTAGGATATTATCTGATTAATTATACTTAATTTTCTTTTGCAGAAATAATTGACATTAGATAAGACATCTCAGATGACAAGAGATGGGCAGCAAAAAAGCAAGTGCTCCAGTATTTTATGGGCCATCAACACAAGGATTGCTAGATGTTATGGGATTATACACAATTGAGGAATATCTATCATGAACTACTTTTCCAAGACAGACAATGAAAGCACAGACATGGGAAACCAACAATTCAAAAAGAAAAACAGACAAGGATTGCATTTGTTGCTTCTAACTCTGCATGTCTAAAGGTAAATATGTACCAGTTTGCAAGAAAAACAAACCAAATGTGTATAGCCGGTACAAGTATAGTTCTGTTGCTAGACTACAAAATTGTTACTACATGAGATGAAATTGAAAAGAAAATGGGAGCCAGGAAGTCAAAAACTTGTGTAGATAAGGCAAAGGGGGAAAGAAAGGTGTCATGTGGAAGCTGATTATGTTATAACATGTTTTAGCATGTTAGCTTTTTGTTTGTGTTTTGTTTTAGCAATCAAAAAAAACTTTATGGTGACTTATGTAATAGTGAAAATCATGTACTTTAAAACCTTATGAAATTTGATGTATTGGTCTATTTGGTTTGTGATGTTATTGTCTGGTTTGTGTGTTATTGCAGCTTGCACATTGCATAAGCAGAGGGAGAAAAAGCCACGGTTTAATAAGCAGTTTCTATAAGCACTCTTTAAGCTACTAGCAAAAAACAATGAAGCTTAAACTTCTATATTAAACAGGAATGCATAACATTAATGAATAGGTTACTCTGGCAAGATGGTAAACCGCTTGACTTCCGTAAGGGAGGTCGCCAGTTCAATTCTTGCTGTAGTGTAATCCTTCTTTATAAGCTTTTTTTTAAGCTAATAGCCAAAATATTGAAGCTTAACTTTTCTTATTAAATGAAATGCATTACATTAATTGAATAGTTGCTCTAGGCAGATGGTAACCTGCTTTGATATTTCTATAAGGGAGGTCGCGGGTTTGATTCTTGCTGGGGTGTAACATCCTTTTTTTATTTTCTTGTTATGAATATATTGGTTTTTTTTTGTATTTAGTCACATACAACTAAGCATAAAGTGACCAAAAGTGTTAATAAGTGTGACCATATAGTGTTTAAAGTGACAAAATGTCTATTTTGTGTGACTATTGATCATCAAATGGCCACATGAATTTGATGTTTGTGTGACAATTTTTGTTAATATTAGCACAACAAAAGCATGTTATTTTGGGTATTAGTCACATACAAAAATCTAAGAATAAAGTGACCCCAAAAGTGTTAATAAGTGTGGGGGGGACAATATGTGCGTTTTAAATTGACGAATGTGTATTTTGTGGAGGACTATTAATCAATCCAATGCCCACTTGATTTTGAAGTCGTTGTGTGACCTTTTGTAATATTTAGCCACACAAAGCATGTTTGTTTTGGGTATTTAGTCACATACAACTAAGACTAAAGTGACCAAAAGTGTTAATAAGTGTGACCATATGCTGTTTAAAGTGAAGAAATGTGTATTTTGTGTGACTAATGTTTATCCAATGGCCACATGAATTTTATGTTTGTGTGGCCATTTGTAATATTTAGTCACACAAAGCATGTTTTTTTGGGGTGTTTTTGTCACATACAATTTTAAGCATTAAGTGGTCCAAAAGTGTTATTAAGTGTGACCTATCGGTGTTTAATTGAAGGTAAATGTGATTTTTTGTGTGGACATAGTTGATTCATCCAATGGTCACAAAGAATTTTATGTTAGTGTGGCCTTTTATAATATTTAGTCACACAAAGCATGTTTGTTTTGGGTATTTAGTCTCAAATGGTACCACTATTTGTCAGATGAGTACAAGGACAATGGCAGGTTTTGGGGTTCAAAATCAGGACAATGGCAGGTTTTGTGACTATTGATCATCCAATGGCCACATGAATTTGATGTTTGTGTGACCTTTTGTAATATTTAGCCACACAAAGCATGTTTGTTTTGGGTATTTAGTCACATACAACTAAGCATAAAGTGACCAAAAGTGTTAATAAGTGTGACCATATGGTGTTTAAATTAAAGAAATGTGTATTTTATGTGACTATTGATCATCAAATGGCCACATGAATATTATGATTGTGTGACAAAATGTTTAGTGTGACCATATATGCCATTTGGTCACAGTGTTAGAAGTAAATGTGACAAAACACATTAGCTTTTGGCAAGCTAACACAAACTAAACTTTAGACACACATATTAAGTTACGTGACCATATGTAACGGAATTTGGCTACACTAAAATAATGTGTGACAAAACGTTTAGTGTGACCATATGTGGCATTTAGTCACATTGTTCAAGTGTGTGACAAATATTTGTCACTATTTATATGTATATCGTGACCAATGCTTCAAGCTTACTTGTATTGGTCATACGTTCGAAATTCATATGTGACCAAACAATATTATCAGTTAATTTTAGCCACATGATGTTCGAATGTGTGGCAATACGGTTCTAATGGTCACACGATAAAAATGTTCATGTGTGACTAATTAGTAAATGGTGTCTTTTTTGGTACCTTTGGTCACATAAATATGTGAATGTGTGGCCGTTCCATTTTGCCCATGTGTGACCAAATCCACTTTTTGTACTAGTGTCATCAATATTATTTATCTTTATTGAGTTTGTGATTCTTTAATGATAAATAATTGAAAAGAGACATATTTTATTTTTTAAAAAAATATGCTTTTCTAAAATTATTATTCTTATCAATGTTGTATATCATAATTAAATAAGTATTTAAATAAATGTATATTTACTTGTTTATGCATTGACACATATTTTGATAGGTTATTTTTCAATTCTAATAACTTATATTTTTCAAATTATATGTAGTGTATTTTCTTGTAACACAACCATTTACGCTACGAAGAAAATAAAATGCATATGATATATATTATCCTTTATCTATCGTTTAATACGATAAGTTGATAGTTGTTTTACATACATATAAAATATATATAAAATATAATACTTTAAAAGAGCAATTAAGAAAATTCCCTAAGGAAAATTCACTCTCAAAAATATATATAATATAATATATAATACGTATATTTAACCGGGTAAGAATGATCACCCGGGTCGTTTCCCCAACGACTAGTGAAATTGAAACCTTGTTTACGCTTGGATTATGATTTGAATGAAGCAAAGATATTTTTGATAATCTATATCTACTAAATAAAATGCAACAATTAAAATTAAACAATTAAACAAATACGGAAAACAAATAAAACACGATGATTAAGCAAATAGACTAAAATTAAACCCTAAGATTGCAAACTAATTTTCTGCACCTAAATTAGAATAAAAGAAAATTTTAAGAAAAATAAAAAAAAATATTTTTTTAGATTATTTTTGAATTTTTTATCAATTAAAAAACTATTTAATTCTAATTAAATCCTAAAAATAAAAAAAATAGAAAATAATTGAAATTATATTTTTCCTAAGTAAAATAAGTAAAAAGAAATTTTAGAAAAAGGAATTACTATTTTTGGCTTTTTAGATTAAAAGATATGATTTTTCTAAAATTTAAACTAATTAAGAACTATAAAAATAATAAAACTATTAAAAATAAAATCCTAAAAATTTTATAAAAATTACACTAAATAAAGAAAATATGCATAAATTTAATAAAAATAAAAGCCCTAATTTTTATCTTTTAATTAAAGCTTAATTAAACTAATTAAAACTAAACCCTAATAAAGGGTCATTTTGCAAGGGAGTGCAGGGCTCCAAGAGAAAACAGGAACATAGAACCTGTAAGGAGGAATGTGACAGTGGAAACAATAGAGACAAAAGCTTTGGTGGCTCAAGATGGACTTAGATATGACTGGAGTGATCAGGCTGAAGAAGGACCTACAAACTTTGAACTTATGGCATATACATCTTCATCTTCAAGTTCTTTAAGATAGGATTATGAGGTATCTACTTGTTCTAAAGCATGTTTAAAATCTTATGAAACTCTCAAAGAACATTATGATAATTTGACAAAAGATTTTAATAAGTCTCAATTAAATGCAGGTGCTTATAAAGCAGGTCTAGAATCTGTAGAGGCTAGACTAGACATGTATAAAAAGAATGAGGTTGTTTTTGAAGAAGACATAAAGATTTTAAAACTTGATATTAAGTTGAGAGATAATGCACTAACAGAACTTAGAAAGAAATTTAAAAAAGCTGAAAAGGAAAGAGATGATTTAAAACTTACCTTAGAAAAGTTTGGAAATTCATCTAAAAATCTAAGCAAACTGTTAGAGATTCAAGTAAGTGATAAGTTCAAGACTGGTGTGGGGTTTGATAGTCAAGTGGTTGATAGTCATGTGTTTGATAATTAGGAAAATGAAAGGTACAAAACAAGTGAAGAGTATCATGCTGTTCCCCATCCCTATACTGGGAACTTCATGCCCTCTAAATATGATTTGATACTTGCTGATGATAGAGAATATGTTTTTAGTGAGTCAGTAACCAGTATACCTGATGCTGCAACAAGTGAAGCTAAGACTAGTGTGTCAAAACCTAAGTCTGTTGGTGAACCACTTATTGAAGACTGGATATCTAACAGTGAGGATGAGAATGAGACTGAGTTTAAGTCTAAACAGAGAAAACCTAGTTTTGCCAAAACAGAATTTGTTAAATCTAATGAGCATGTGAAAACACCTAGGGAGTCTGTTAAGAAGATAGAGAATAAAAAGCAAGCTAAATACCCTAGGAAAAATAGTCAAAGCCCTAGAGGTAACTAGAGAAACTGGAATAACTTGATGACTCAGAAATTAGGAAGTAATTTTGAGTTTAAAAATAAAGCTTGTTATGAATGTGGCAGTTTTAATCACTTGATTAAAGATTGTGATTTGTTATGAAAGAATATGGTAAGAGGAAAACTGTATGGAACAATGCTAGAAGGGCAAATCATCAAAATTCTCAAAGAATGACTCACCCTCATCCAAAAGGAAATTTTGTTCAAAAAGCTTCTTAATGAAATCTGGCATTAATCACTTTATACTGCCTAAGCAAAACTTTCAAAAGCATCAGTACAGTTAAGATTGACCAGATACAATTAGAATGCCCTATCACAAGACCAACAATGAATAGTGCAAGGAAGACATCTAATGTTTAAATAAAGCACATACACATGTTAGAAGGCCCTTTAACAAGTCTACAACAAATAAGAACAATAATTTAAAAGAAAAAGTTAATACTATTAAGGGAGATGTTACTACTGCTGGGCCAAAAGCAATAGTAAGTAATAATAAGGGAAATGAGGCTAATGCTGTTAAGGCCCCAGCATGTTAGGTTTGGAGACCAAAGCAAAAGGTTTTAGATATGTCTTTAGACACAATGGTGCATCAATGAATTTTAAAATATTTGACTATGTTGATGCACAAGGCAGATCTAAGTTTGTAATGGCTTGGGTCCCCAAGTGAGCCTGATTCTCTTACTTTTGTGCATGGCAATCCACAACTAGAATTGCAGGAAAAAGGAGTAATTGATAGTGGATGCTCTAGGTACATGACCGGAAATAAGTCCTACCTCTCAGATTATGAAGAAATTGATGGTGGATTTGTTGCATTTGGAGGAGATCCCAAAGGAGGTAGAATCACTGGTAAAGGTAAAATCGGTACAGGTAAATTGGATTTTGAAGATGTGTACTTTGTTAAGGAGCTTAAGTTTAACCTTTTTAGTGTCTCATAAATGTGTGACAAGAAAAACAGTGTTCTTTTTACAGACACTGAGTGTGTTGTTTTATCTCCTGACTTTAAGCTACTTGATGAAAATCATGTCTTGCTTAGAGTTCCTAGAAAAGATAACATGTATAGGGTTGATTTAAAGAATATTGTTCCTTCAGGAGGTCTAACTTGTCTATTTGCAAAGGCCACATTAGATTAATCTAATGTCTGGCATAGAAGGCTTAGGCATATAAATTTCAAAACACTAAACAAACTAGTGAGGGGAAACCTTGTCAAAGGCTTACCTTTAAAGATTTTTGAAAATAATCACACATGTGTTGCTTGTCAGAAAGGAAAGCAACATAAAGCCTCTTGTAAGAGCAAGACTATAAGCTCATCAGGCCATCAATTACAAATGTTGATATGGATTTGTTTGGGCCACATCCATTTTGTTAAAGAGTCTAATAAAAAAGATGTATTGCCTAGTTGTCACAGATGACTATAGTAGGTTTAGTTGGGTTTTCTTCTTAGCCAATAAGGATGAATTTAGTGAAATCCTTAAAACATTTATTACATGCATAGAAAATCTAATAGACCTTAAAGTGAAAGTGATCAGATGTGACAATGGGACTGAACTCAAGAATAAGGTCATGAATCAGTTCTGTGAAATAAAAGGATATTAAGAGGGAATTTAGTGTTGCTAGGACTCCACAACAAAATAGAGTAGCAGAAAGGAAAAATAGGACACTAATAGAGGCTTCTAGGACTATACTAGCTGATTCAAAATTGCCAACAACTTTCTGGGCTGAAGCAGTTAATACTGCTTGTTATGTCCAAAATAGGATGTTAGTTATCAAGCCTCACAACAAGACCCCTTATGAACTTTTTCTAGGTAGAAAACATGCCTTAAGCTTCATGAGACCATTTAGGTGTCCTGTTACTATTCTTAATACATTAGATCACCTAGGTAAGTTTGATGGAAAGGCTGATGAAGGGTTCTTTGTAAGATACTCTACCAATAGCAAAGCATACAGGGTATTCAACAATAGAACTAGGATAGTAGAAGAGAACCTGCATGTTAAGTTTAGTGAAGAAACACCTAATATTGCAGGAAATGACATTTAAAAATTATTAAAAAAAAAAAAAAAAAAAAAAAAAAATTAAAAAAAATAATTGGCTTTTTGATATAGATGCTCTAACAATATCTATGAATTATAAGTCAGTTGTTGTAGGGAATCAAACTAATGGTAATGTAGGTACCAAAGAAAACATTGATGCAGGTCAAGATGGGAAGAAAATAGCACCTGATCAAAATTATATACTGCTACCATTGTTGACATCTGATCTATCACTCTCTAAAAGTTCAAAGGATTCTCCTGATGCTGGATTCAAACCATAAAGGGGGGAGGAAAAGATAGATTCTGAACATCAAGAGAATGAAGACAGTGAGGTGCCAAATACAGAGGAGCCAAGAGTTAATCAAGAGTAGGATGCAAATGTCAACAACACTAACAACATTAATACTGTTAGTCCAACTGTTAGTGCTGCTGACATAGAAAATAATGCTGTTTATGATAATATAGTCTATGGATGTATTGATGATCCAAATATGCCTAATTTGGAAGAGATTGTCTATTCTGATGATGATGAAGAAGTTAGTGCAGAGGCTGACATGAACAATTTGGCTACAAATGTGCCTGTCAGTCCTATTCTAATTACAAAAGTTCACAAGGATCATCCACTTTAACAAATCATTGGAGATATACATTCAGCACCTTAAACCAGAAGGATGTCAAAGAATGTGACTGAACATGGTATGTTTAGTTTAGTGCAACAGAGAATCAACCATAAAGATTTTCAAAATTGTCTGTTTGCTTGTTTTCTATCACAAGTAGAACACAAAAAGGTGATCCAAGCTTTGATAGATCCAAGCTGGATAGAAGCAATGTAGGATGAGCTTCTATAGTTTAAATTACAAAAGGTTTGGACTTTGGTTGATTTACCACATGGCAAGAGGGCCATTGGTACTAAATGGGTGTACAGAAACAAGAAAGATGATAGAGGTATTGTGGTTAGAAACAAGGCAAGACTGGTGGCACAAGGTTACACCTAAGAAGAAGGAATTGAATATGATGAGGTTTTTACTCCTATTGCTAGGTTAGAAGAAATCAGGTTATTTTTGGCCTATGCATCATTTATGGGGTTTATTGTGTACCAGATGGATGTGAAGAGTGCCTTTTTATATGGTACTATTGAAGAGGAGGTGTATGTGTGCTAACCTCCTGGTTTTGAAGATCCACAATTCTCTGACAAAGTTTAAAAGGTAGAAAAAGCGTTATATGGTCTACATCAAGCTCCTAGAGCCTGGTATGAGTACCTTTGGCTACCCAATTATTCGAACATGGATTTAGAAGAGGAACTATAGATAAGAATTTGGTTCCATCAATAAGGACAAAGGTGATATTCTATAGTAATAGGTGTATTTTATGGACATCATCATAGGACTACAAAGAATCATTATGTGTTAGAGTTTGAGCAGATATGCACAAAAGATTCTAGATGATTCTATGGGGGAGCACACTTTTTTAGGTGATTATAAGTGAAAGCAGACGATATGGAATCTTCATTAGCCAAGACAAGTATGTGGCTGATATATTGAAGAAGTCTGATTTTGCAACTGTAAAGACAGCAAGCACTCCAATTGAGACTAACAAGGCATTGCTCAAGGATGAAGAAGTTGAGGATGTGGATGTTCACTTATACAGATCAATGATTGGATCATTGATGTACTTAACAGCTTCTAGGCCTGACATAATGTTTGCTGTTTGTGCTTGTGCAAGGTTCCAAGTTACTCCTAAAGTCTCACATCTTCATGTTGTGAAAAGGATCTTTAGATACTTGAAAGGTCAACCCAAATTGGGCCTTTGGTATCCTAGGGATTCACCATTTGACTTGGAAGCTTTCTCTGATAGAGATTATGCTGGAGCTAGCCTTGACAGGAAATCTACAACAAGAGGTTGTCAATTTCTTGGCAAAAGGTTGATTTCATAGCAATGTAAGAAGCATACTATAGTTGCCAATTCTACTACTAAAGCAGAGTATGTTGCTGTCTAGCTCAATAGTTGTGGGCATGTAATGATCCAAAAATCACATGTCTTATTATGGGTTCAACTTCATGAATACCAAGATTCTTATTGATAATGAAAGCACCATTTGTATTGTGAAGAATCCAGTGTTTCATTCTAAAACCAAACACATTGAAATAAGGCACCATTTCATTAGAGATTCTTTTGAGAAGAAGTTGATTTAAGTAATCAAGATTCACACAGACCACAATGTTGCAGATCTTCTTACAAAGGCATTTGATGTTAGCAGGTTTAACTTTCTGATTGCTAGCATTGGATTACTTAACCTCTGAAGTGTTGTTTGAGGGGAGGTTAATTAAGAGTGGATGAAAGGGAGTGTATCATTAAGCAGAAGTGGGTGAAGGGTCAGGAAATCCCACTGAACCCCAACACACATCCATAACTATATCACTATCTAATCTTGAACCAATCACTGTTCTATCACAATCTTAACCCAAAAAGACTTAAAAAAAACTAGGAAAGCCAAAAGGACCACTGAGATATCTCAGTCTAGTGGACCTATTCACCTTGTTGCAGATGAGACTGTCTATAAGGAGTGGGAAGACAGAATGGAAAGGGCAGCCACTACTGCTTCTAGCTTAGAAGTAGAGTATGACAATGGTAACATAAATAGGACCCAATCCATGGCAACATTTAATGAATCTGTTCCTTAGGGAACTGATTCAGGTAGTGGTCCCAGGTGCCAAGATACCATATTAGGGGACGCAGAAGCTTAAACTAGGTTTGAGGCTGCATCTAAACAGTCTAATGATCCACCTCTCTCAAGAGTTAACACACTTAGAAGTGGGGAGGACAGCATGAAACTAATGGAATTGATGGAACTTTATACAAAATTGTCTGAAAGGATTCTTGATAATAAAAACAGAAAGAGTGACTTAGTGAGAAAAAGAAATAAGAGATATAGTGAGCTGAAAAACAGAAAGAGAGCTGTGTGATAAAAACAAAAAGAGTGAATTGGCGAGAAAAAGAAATGAGAGATATAGTGAGATGAAAAATAGAAATAGAGCTTGTGAGAAACACAATTGATGATGAAAATGCTTTTTGGAAAGAAATTGGAGTTAATGTTGGTGTGTTAAAGTTAATGCTGCTCAGCTTAAAACTTAATGCTGCTAAGCTTAAGTTAATGCTGTTAGGCTTAATTTACTACTGCCCGTATTAGTTTATGCTGCTAGGCATACACTTCCTGTTGTTAGGCATAAGTTAATGCTGCCAGGCGTAACTTACTACTGCTGGGTTAGTTAATACTGTTAGGCTTAACTTAATGATGCCAGTTCAAGTTAATGCTGTTGAGGGTGATTTCATAAATACTTCGATTAAGGGTTTTAGTCACTTATTCGATTCATTTTATACCTTAATATACTCTCTAACCATAAACCCTAACTCAATTTCATCTTTAATCATCAAAACCTATCACAATGTCGACCCCAAAGTTTGCTAAAACTCATAATTTGGTTGCATTTTTGGAGAAACCCGAAGAAAGTAATGGGTTTGAGGAGATTATTGATTTCCTGAATGCAAGTTATGTCCAATATGCGTTAACGGTTAATCCAACCATTTATACTACCTGTATTAAACAGTTCTGGACAGTTGCTAAGGCCAAAACAGTTAATGAGGAATGACAGATACAAGCCCTAGTAGACAAGAAAAAGGTAATAATCTTTGAGACAAGTATAAGAAGTGATCTTAAGTTGGATAATGCTGAAGGAATAGATTGTCTACCCACTGCTACCATTTTTGCAGAATTAGAAAGAATAGGGTACGAAAATCTTACTCAAAAGCTTACATTTTATAAAGCTTCTTTCTCATCCCAATGGAAATTTCTCATCCATACCATACTACAATGCCTTAGTGCTAAGACTACAGCCTAGAATGAATTTAGTAGCACTATGACATCTGCTATCATATGTCTTGCCACAAACCAAAAATTCAACCTTTCCAAGTACATTTTTGACAATATAGTGAAGAACTTGGATGGTGGGATAAAATTTATCATGTACCCAAGATTTGTGCAAGTCTTCCTGGACAAACAAGTAGAGGGAATTTCCAAACATAAAGGGGTTTATGTTACACCTTCCCACACCAAGAAGGTGTTTGCTAACATGAAGAGACCATGCAAGGGTTTTTCTGGAAGAGTTACACCACTATTCTCTATAATGATGGTTCAAGCTACAGAAGACATGGGTGCAGATTCAACTACTCCTATTAATTCCCATTCTACACCCATTATTTCTCAACTATCATCATCTAAACCTCAAAAGAAGAAGTCAAGAAGGAAACAGAAGAAAGACAGTGGTCCTACAGAGCCTGTCACTGATGAGGCTCATGTATCTACCCCTTCTTATGATCCACGTCAAAGTGGTAAGGATAGTATGTAACTTTCTGAATTGATGAATTTATGTACCAGCCTATAAGAGAAAGTCCTTGATTTGGAGAAAGCCAAGACTGCTCAAGCAAAGGAGATTACTAGTTTAAAGAAGAGAGTCAAGCAGTTAGAAAATAGAAGGAAGTCAAGAACTTCAGGGCTAAGAAGGTTAAGAAAGGTTGGTTCCTCTAACAGGGTAGAATCCTCTATTGATGCCGGTTTGGGTGCTCAGGAGGATGCATCCAAATAGGGGAGGAAAATTAAAGATCTTGATGTTGATGCAAAAGTGACTCTGGTGGGTGAGACTCAAGAGATGAATGATGACAACCTGATGTTTGATACAGATGTGTTGGAAGAGCAGGAAATTGAGTTTGAAAAGGAAGTTAGTGCTGCTGATCCAGTTACTACTGCTGGTGAAGTAGTTACTATTGCTAATGTTAAAGTTACTACTGTCAATGCTTCAACAACAACTATTGATGAGTTGACTCTGGCTCAGACTCTGATAGAAATCAAAGCAGCTAAACAACCCAAGCCTATTACAACTACAGTTACAACAGTTACATTTGTTAGACCAAGGGCTAAGGGAATTATATTTCATGATCAGGAAGAACAAGTACCTGCATCTACAAAAACATTTTCTTCTTTACAATCACAACTTCCACAGGTAAAAGACAAAGGCAAAGGAAAAATGGTAGAGCCTAAAAAGCCATTAAAGAAGAAAGATCAAATTGCTCTTGATGAAGAAATGGCTAGAAATCTTTAAGCTTAGATGCAAGCTGAACTTATAGAAGAAGAGAGGCTTGCAAGGCAAAAGGAAAAAGAAGCCAATATAGTTTTGATTGAATCATGGGATAATACATAAGCTATGATAGAGGCAGACTTTGAATTAGCTCAGAGGCTACAAGCAGAAGAACAGGGAGGGACAACCATTGAGGAAAGATCAAGATTGTTTGTAGAGCTCATGAACAGAAGAAAGAAGCATTTTGCAAAGCTTAAAGCTAAAGAGATAAGAAGAAAGCCACCTACCAAAGCTCAAAAGAGAAATCAAATGTCCACCTATTTGAAAAATATGGCTAGATTCAAACATAGTCAGTTGAAGAGCAAAAGCTATGATGAAATCCAGAAGTTGTTTGATAAGGAGATGAAAAGAGTAAATACTTTTGTGGACATGAATTTAGAAGTAGTGAAAGGTAGTGAGACAAGAATAGAGGAAAGTTCTAAAAGAGCAGGGGGTGAAGTTGAATCTAATATGTTAAAGAAGCAGAAGATAGATGAGCATGTAGAAGTTAAAAAAGATGATCAAGAGGAGGTAGAGATGAAAAGGAATATTGAGATAGTTAAAGATAATGAGGTAGAAATTGATGCTATACCTCTAGCTACTAAGCCTCTAGTGATTGTTGAATACCAAATTGATAAAGATAGAAGGATGGGATTCTTTAAATTGATAAAGGCTGATGGAAGCTCAAAAGGTATTCATCAATGATAAAGATGCTTCAGGGTATTGATAGAGAAGACTTGGAGACCCTCTGGAAGTTGGTTAAAGCTAAACATGAGAATACAAGGCCAAAGGACGACTATGAGAGAGTGTTATGGGGAGATTTGAAAGTAATGTTTGAACCTGACATTAAAAGTGATGTATGGAGAAATCTACAAGGGTACAAAGTGACTGTTTGGAAGTTGTTTGATAACTGTAAAGTGCACTTTGTAAGGTTTAGAAATCTACATATCTTTATGTTGGTTGAGAAAAGATTTCCCCTTTCACCAATAACAAACTCAAACATACTGAACGAGAATCTTCAAGCTGATCGTTGGAAAGAGATTTGTTATCAACTGACTCCAGCTCATGACAAAAAAAGTGGCCCCCCAGGAATAGGGTCAATAAAGTGTTTTGATGGCATCCTCCTGGGATGGAAAGACTTTTAATGAACTTAAAGATTCAGAAGATGAACATCAAGTTTAGGGGAGGATTGTTGGGTTTAAAAGACTTCAAGATGATTCTTAGAATTACTACTGCTCAGGTATACATTAGTGCTGTCAAGCATAACTTTGTACTATTGGTAATACTAATGAAAATTATGCTAAGCAGTTAGTACTAGTAGTATAAAGTTACTACTGCTAGTTACTACTATTAGTATAATTTAGTACTGTTAGTATAAAGTTACTGCTGCTAGTAGAAGTTAAGACTGCTCAGAGATGAAGACTGAAAATATACTAAGTAGTTACTACTGCTAGTACAAAAGTTAGTACTACTAGTGTATGTTAGTACTGCTAGAGTAAACTTCTAAGTAGTTAATGCTGCTTGTGCTCAGTTACAACTGCTGAGAATTAACAACTGCTGAAAGGATTAATGTTGTCTAAGATGAGATCAAAAGACATATCAAAGAAGAGATAAAGGTTGATTAAAGAACAAGAATACTTATGAAGATAAGTATCAATTATTTGTAAAGAAGATATGTATAAACTTATTTGTTTAAGAGATTATGTTTACTTATAGAAAAGATCATAATCACTTGACGCGTCTCAATTATTTAACTGATTGGGTTTGTAAGCCATTAGGTTTCCTTTAGTGGATAAAAGGAACCCGACGGCATAGATCTAAAATCAGTTTCCATATTAGTAGTCATAGTTATTGCATAGCAATCATATTTTTAGTATCATAGCTATTGGTAACTCAAAATAGTATTAAATATATTGAAATTTAGTAAGATCTTGTTTTTACTGTATTCATTGTTTTCTTCCTTAGTAATGCAAACTAGACTCCACATATTTTGGTGAAATCTCAATCATAGTTTCTACTAATTTGTCTAGGATCTATCCAATATAACTAAGCTATATAAGCTTAAGTAAGATCAGTCAAGAAGGGATCAACAAGGGTGTTGATGTGATGAACTCCAGTCTTGATTGTTAAACTAGTGGACTATACGTACGGTTCTTAGTTTGGCCGCTTCTTGACATTGGCCAGTTCATCAACTGGATGTCAAGAATGCATTTTTACATGTGGACCTATCAAAGACGGTTTACATGCATCAACCTCTTGGATTTCAGGATTCTTCACATCCTAATTATGTGTGCTTGCTCTAGCGCTCTCTTTATGGGCTTAAGCAGGCACCTCGTGCTTGGTTTCAGTGGTTTGCGTCTTATATTACCAGGGTGGGATTTCATCACAGTTGGTGTGACTCATCTTTATTTATTTATCACAATGGGATGGATACTACTTATTTATTATTAAATGTGGACGATATTGTGCTTACAACCTCTTTTTCAGACTTGTTACATCGGATTATTAGCTCTTTACATTTGGAGTTTGCTATGACTGATTTGGGTTCTCTTAATTATTTCTTGGGCATATCAGTTGCACGGGATTCTTCAGGGATGTTTTTATCTCAGAAGAAGTATGCGGTTGAGATTCTTGAACGGGCTGGTATGGTTAATTGCAATCCCAATCGGACTCCTGTTGATACTGAGTCTAAACTGGGTACTATAGGTGATGTGGTTTCTGATCCGACTATGTATCAGAGCCTTGCAAGTTCTCTGCAGTATCTTACCTTCACTAGACCAGATAATTGTCACATGTTGTATTTTCATAATTTCTAACATTTAAATGAAGTTTATTTAAGCTTTTATGAAATTTTCTTGCATTAGGGGTATTTTGGTAATTTTACACTTGTTGAGATTTTTTTTAGGTTTTACAACTTCTTCTCCTCTAAAAAAAAATTTCGTCCTCGAAAATTGAAATGAACCGGAATGAAAACGAAATGAGAACGAAACGAAAACATACCAAAAAAAACAAAAAAAAAAAAAAAAACAAAAGAAAAAACTAGACAAAGAAATGAGGATAACTAGCTCGCATAGACTCTTCGGTCTCCTAGGTAGCCTCACGCTCTGGATGATTCCTCCAAAGAATCTTCACAAAAGGAATGACTTTGTTTCTCATGACTCTCTCTTGACGATCCAGAATGGATTCAGGTTCCTCGGACAAAGACATATCAGGCTGAATCTGATCAAAAGGATAAAGAGCGACATGCAATTGATGATACAGGTATCCCCTCAAAAGAGATACAAGAAATACATCGTGAAACTATCGATCACTGCGGAGTGCAGCGCGAGACGATACGAAACCTCACCAATACGTCCAAAATCTCAAACGTACCAATATCGAGGACTGAGCTGCCCTTTATCCAAAACTTTTTAACTCCACTGAATGGCGAAACATTCAGAAATTACGCGATCACCAACTGAAACTCTAAGTTCAACGTCGATGCTTAATCAGCATAACTCTTCTGTCGCGATCTAGCCACCTCAATTTCTCCTTAGCAACAGCCATTTCTCAATAGTAATCTTGATGAGCTCCGACCTTAATCAACCGCTCACCTACTTCATCCCACGCAAATAAGTGCTCGACATTTTCTATACCATACAAAATCTCTAAATTGTTGTAGCCTTGAAGCTAGCATGCCAACTATTAATGTAGGCAAACTCCACCAAAGCACAAATAATCAACCCAACACCCGTCATTCCAAAGCACAAGCCTCAACATATCTTCCAAAGTCTGAATGGACCTCCCTGACTGACCATCGTTGAGTAAGAAAATGCTGTCTCTGAACTAAGACGCAGTTCCCTAAGCTTTCTGTAATCCTTTCCAAAACGAGACGAGAAACTTCGATCTCTGTCGACACAATACATTCGGTGTACCATGCATCTAACGATTTCCTGTCGAAAACTCCGCCAACTTACTACACATAGTTCATTCGAATGGTTAAGAAATGACAGACCTTGGTTTAGCCGATCAAACAACCACCCAAATCGCATCATGTCTTTTTCAGAGTAGTAGGTCCAACCAGTAACGAAATCCAATGGAAATCTCATCCATTTCCACATAGGGAATCTCCAACGGCTGTAACAAACACTAGCCCTCTGATGTTCAATTTTGACCTGCTGACAAGTCATACATTTGGATACAAACGTAGCCACATCTTGCTTCATGCCATTCCACCAAAAGTACTGTTTCAAATCTTTGTACATTTTGGTTGAACCTGGATGAATAGTAAATGGAGAACTATGAGCTTCCGTCATAACCTTCTCGCGAAGTGTCTGATCATTAGGAACACATAGCCTATCTTTAAACCACACAACACCGTCATCATCAACACTGAACTCAGTATGTTTACCGTCTTCAACATTCTGCACAATAGCCCACAACTCACCGTCATCCCTTTGAGCTTCTTTGATCTGTAGCATGAGGTTAGACTCTATCCTCATACTCCCCAATAGCCCACCAGAAACCTCGTACACCAAAGCATCAACATCCAAGACGCTCTAAAAAATTCCATAAGGATAGAATCAAAACAACTATCATCCCAGTATTTATCGACTAATCGTCGCAACCCATTAGCCATTTCCCGTCTGAGTACTGGATGTTAGTGTCATAATCTTTCAGAAGTTCCAACCATCTCTCTGTCTACATTTAAGTTCTCGCTGATTAAAATATATTTGAGACTCTTATGATCTGTAAATATATCACAAGCTTCACCATACAAATAGTGTCTCCCCCAGATCTCAATGCAAAAAACCACCGCAGCTAACTCTTGATCATGATTTTGGATAATTTCTTCATAAAGGCTTCAGCTGTCTTTAAGCGAGGCGAACACCTTCCCATGTTTGCATCAAAACACAACCCAAACCCTTTTCTTCGATGCATCACTGTATGTTTGAAACCACCGAACCCTGATTGAAGAGTCAAATATCGGAGCAGACACCAGTATCCGTGTCATTCCTCAAAAACTCTCCTGACGCACAACCGTCCACACAAAAATTCTCACCCTTTTCTCATCAGCTGTAAGAGTAAAGCTAATCTGGAGAAACCCTCAACAAAACTTTGGTAATGCCAACAAGCCCAGAAAACTTCTCACCTCCGTCACGTAGTAGGTCACGGCCATTTGTGATAGCTTCAACCATTGATTGATTACCATAATGATGCCTCTGCAGAACAAGAGTGACCAAGGAAAGCGACTTGCTGTAACCAGAACTCGCACTTCGAAAACTTCGCATACAACTTCTTCTGTCTAAGAATCTCCAACACAATCCGTAGATGTCGCTCATGCTCTTCTTCAGACTTGGAGTAAACGAGGATGTCGTCGATGAAAACAATAACGAACTTATCAAGGTACTCGTGGAAAATACGGTTCATCAAATCCATAAACACGGCAGGAGCATTAGTCAGACCGAAGGGCATAACCAAGAACTCGTAGTGGCCATAACGCGTACGAAAAGCAGTCTTAGAAATATCTTGCTCTCTCATACGAAGCTGGTGATAACCAGATCGCAGATCAATCTTAGAAAAATATTTGGCCCCTTGCAGTTGGTCAAACAAATCGTCGATTCGCGGAAGAGGATAGCGGTTACGAATCGTAATACGGTTGAGTTCGCGGTAATCAATACACAAGCGCATGCTCCCATCCTTCTTCTTAACAAATAAGACCGGTGCACCCCAAGGCGAAACACTGGGTCTAATAAAGCCATTCTCCAACATCTCTTGTAACTGCTCCTTTAACTCCTTCAATTCAACAGGTGCCATACGATACGGAGCCTTTGAGATAGGTTCAGCACCGGGAATTAACTCAATGCCAAATTCAATCTCTCTAGCCGGAGGAAGTCCAGGAAGTTCATCGGGAAAAACATCAGCGAATTCACGAACAACAGAAAGATTTTCAATATTAGGACTCTCCAAAGATGTGTCCATAACAGAAGCCAGAAAACCTTGGCACCCATGAGAAATCCAAGTACAGCCTTCATAGCAGAGATAGCTTTAACGGACTTAAGCGGTGAGGAACTCATGAAAACAAATCAGTTGGCGACGTTACCCAAGATTATTGTCCTAAGCATAGCATTCAATGGTATCCTGATGAGAAGCCAACCAATCCATGCCAAGAATCACATCAAAGTCGAGCATATGGATAGGAAGTAAATTCGCAGGACGAATACGATCATCAAAACGTATAGGGCAGTAATCATGGCCTCGAAGTTAGGAACATCGTCATCCGAGTTTCTACGGGTAGTCACCATCTGAACGATCGAGAAAACGATTAGCAAATGAAAACAAGATAGGTTACGGAAGAGAGTTGCGCAAGAATGAACTTGATGTCCAACCCAATCTCTTACAGGTCATAGCCTAAGCTCTAAGGTCATAAGACCTCGTCATGATTAACCTGGCAGCTCTGATACCATAAATTGTAACGCCCCGACCCAAAAGGGTAGAAGTATTACAAATATGGTGTGACATCAAAGGCATACATAATCATAACACAAGCATAAACAGCGGAAGTCTCAAATAAATAACCAAAGGAAAATAAGTCAACATGACTTAAGGTACATAAGTTCTCAAAGGATAAACATATCCAAACGAAATAACCGAAATAACGAATGTCTTGAAAAGCAACAATTCATATCTCAAAACTAAGATCTCTAGGGTAAGTCCACACTCAGCACTCATAACCCGAAAGCAACCCCAGCTCCTAGCTTAGATACCTGCCGCAGGAAAAGAAAGTGCGGCTGAGCTTACAAAAGCAAGTGAACAGATATATATAATCGAACGCAAAAGATAACGGAAATCAAAGATACGATACTAAGTAGCAAAGATATCATCATTAACATGATCAAAGGAATACAAATATAAGGTAAGACAAATCAGAAGTTAATTCATAGTGTAAGGAAAGATGAATCAGAAAATTGAATCAAGTCTAATTACCAAGCCCAAATAAATCATATCATAGTAACCATGGAGTCGCGAGCTCCAAAATTTGTGAAAGACGTGGAATGCACCCAAACATCAGTCACCAAATATACATATATCATAATGTCATAATCCATCGAATACAAAACAAATCTAGGATTCATCCATACGCCCCTTAAACAAATAATAGTCTTCATAATGTGCATATAATATCAAATGGGGGACGGTATGAGAAATCACTCACTCACACATGAGTCATGCCAAAGGTGCATCAATGACACGGCCATGTTACCTTCATGGCTAGGAAACAAATATTGCCCCCCTTCGCTTGAGTTTCTCTAAAAAACCTGGAAGGTTTTTTTAATTTTTTATAATTTATCAAAGCAAAGTCATAACAAAGTTTATTTTCAAGGGATCATAGCAAGGTACAATAGTCAAAGGTTCAGATAGTCCATAAGGTAGCATAGCAGGAACTAAGAAAGTAGAGGAGAACCTGCACATAAACTTTCTTGAAAACAAACCCAATGTTGCAGGGAGTGGACCAGAATGGCTCTTTGATATTGATTTACTAACAAACTCTATGAATTATGAGCTAGTTACTGCAGGAAATCAAACTAATAACAATGCAGGTATTAAGGATAATGTTGATGTAGTACCTACTCAACAATATATTATGCTACCATTACTTTATGATAGTCCACATAGCTCAAAAGATGCAGTTGCTGATGATGCTGGTAAAAAGACTAACGAAGAACCAGCAAATAAGGATGAAAGAAATGGTCAAGAGAAAAAAGGAGGAGCTTCAAATAAAGAAAATGACCAGAATATGCAAGATTTTAGAGTTGAATTGGATAATTTGCTTGTTCAACAGAAGGAAGGTTATGCTAATAGCACTAACAGAGATAGTACTGTTAGTCCATCTGTTAGTACTGCTGGGAAAACTTTTACTAATGCTGATGATCTTCCTACTCATCCTCTCATACCTGATTTGGAGGATACTGGTATCTTTAGTGGTGCATATGATGATGAAGATGTAGGTGTAGAGGCTGACCTTAACAACTTGGAAACTACCATGAATGTCAGTCCTATTCCAACAACTAGAATTCACAAGGATCATCCTAAAGACCAGATCATTAGAGACATAAATTCAATTACTTAAACAAGGAGGATGACCAAGATTTTTGAAGAACATGCTATGGTCAGTTACATTAAAAAGAAGAGGAGAACAAATCACAAAGATTATCAAAACTTCTTATTTACATGTTTTCTCTCTCAAAATGAACCCAAAAAGGTGATTCAAGCTTTGACTGATCCAAGCTGGATAGAAGCAATGCAAGAGGAGCTTCTACAATTTAAACTTCAAAAGGTTTGGACTCTAGTGGATCTTCCTAAAGTTAAGAGGGCTATTGGAACTAAGTGGGTGTGGAGAAACAAGAAAGATGAGAGAGGAATTGTAATTAGAAACAAGGCAAGACTGGTTGCACAAGGTTACACCCAAGAAGAAAGCATTAATTATGATGAGGTTTTTGCTCTTGTTGCTAGGATTGAAGCAATCAGGTTATTTTTGGCTTATGCATCATTTATGGGGTTCATTGTGTACCAGATGGATGTGAAGAGTGCCTTCTTATATGGTACTATTGAAGAGGAGGTATATGTGTGTCAACCTCCTAGTTTTGAAGATCCACATTTCCTTGACAAATAGTATAAGGTAGAAAAAGCTTTATATGGTCTACATCAAGCTCCTAGAGCCTGGTATGAGACCTTATATACCTACTTATTAGAAAATGGATACAGAAGAGGCACTATAGATAAAACTTTGTTCATCAAGAAGGAAAGAGGTGATATCATGTTAGTACAGGTGTATGTTGATGATATCATCTGTGGGTCTACAAAAAGTCTTTATGTGTTGAATTTGAGCAGATGATGCACAAGAGATTCCAGATGAGTTCTATGGGGGAGCTCACTTTCTTCTTAGGGTTGCAAGTCATGCAGAAAGATGATGGAATCTTCATCAGCCAAGACAAGTATGTGGCTGATATATTGAAGAAGTTTGATTTTGTCACGGTAAAGACAGCAAGCACTCTAATTGAGACTAACAAAGCATTGTTCAAGATTGAAGAAGCTAAGGATATGGATGTATACTTATACAGATCAATGATTAGATTATTGATGTATTTGACAGCTTCTAGGCCTGATATAATGTTTGCTGTTTGTGCTTGTGCAAGGTTCCAAGTTACTCCTAAAGTCTCACATCTTCATGCTGTGAAGAGGATTTTTAGATACTTGAAAGGTCAACCTAAATTGGGCCTTTGGTATCATAGGAATTCACCATTTGACTTGGAAGCCTTTTCTGATAGTGATTATGCTGGAGCTAGCCTTGACAAGAAATCCACAACAAGAGGTTGTCAATTTTTTAGGAAAAGGTTGATTTCATAGCAATGTAAAAAGTAGACTATAGTTGCAAACTTTACTATTGAAGCAGAGTATGTTGCTACTGCTAATTGTTGTGGACATGTGTTATGGATTCAAAATCAGATGCTTGATTATGGGTTCAATTTAATGAACACTAATATTCACATTGATAATGAAAGCACCATTTGTATTATGAAGAATCCAGTGTTTCATTCTAAAACCAAGCACATTGAAATAAGGCACCATTTCATCAGAGATTCTTATGAGAAGAAGTTGATTCAAATGATCAAGATTCACACAGACCACAATGTTGCAGATCTTCTCACAAAACAAAAAAAAAAAAAACAAAAAAAAAAAAAAAAGGCGCTTTTGAGTTAGCAGTTTAACTTTCTGATTGCTAGCATTGGATTACTTAATCTCTAAAGATGTGTTCGTTATATTCATGATTGATATGGTTTGGAGATGGTATTAGTGATGAATTTAGAGTTAAAACTGGTAGTTGTAAGGTTAATACTGCTAGGCAGGATTTAGTGCTGCTTAGCGAAAGTTAGTACTGCTAGGTAAAAGTTAGTACTGCTGAGCCAAAGTTAGTACTGCTGAGCCAAAGTTAGTGATGTTTGCTACCGTTGGAGATAATACAGCTGAGGGGGTTAACAGTAAATATAACAGTTTCTTCGCTAGTAGGTTTGCTATTAACACATAAAATCATTCTCTATCATACAGTAACTTCAACTAATTCTCTCATACACTCTCAATTACAAACCCTATTCTTATTCACCGCCAATCATCTAAATTATCAACCTATGGTGATATACAATTCGTTAACCAAACACAACATTGGTGGCTTGCTGGAAAGATCAGATGAGTAATGCTTTGTTTCATCAGATAGTGGACTTTCTTACTACTAGTTCGATTTTCATTATGCTCTAACTGTAAGTCCTACTATCTATGCTTCTTATATTGAGCAGTTTTGGGCTACTAATAAGTCCAAAACAGTCAATGATGTGAAGCAAATCCATGCCACAGTTGATGGCAAGACAGTGGTGATATCATTATCAACAGTGAGGAGTGATCTTCACTTTAATGATGAGGATGGTATTACCAGTCTATCAAATTATGAAATTTGTAAACCTTGCAGGAACAGATTGTCTACCCACTGCTACCATTTTTGCAGAATTAGAAAGAATGGGGTATGAAAATCTTACTCAAAAGCTTACATTCTATAAAGCTTATTTCTCATCCCAATGGAAATTTCTCATCCATACCATACTGCAATGCCTTAGTGCTAAGACTACATCCTGGAATGAATTTAGTAGCACTATGGCATCTGCTATCATATGTCTTGCCACAAACCAAAAATTCAACCTTTCCAAGTACATTTTTGACAATATGGTGAAGAACTTGGATGGTGGGGTAAAATTTCTCATGTACCCAAGATTTGTGCAAGTCTTCCTGGACAAACAAGTAGAGGGAATGTCCAAGCACAAAGGGGTTTATGTTACACCTTCCCACACCAAGAAGGTGTTTGCTAACATGAAGAGACCATGCAAGGGTTTTTCTGGAAGGGTTACACCACTATTCTCCACAATGATGGTTCAAGCTACAGAAGACATGGGTGCAGATTCAGCTACTCCTACTGATTCCCATTCCACACCCATTATCACTCAACCATCATCCTCAAAACCTCAAAAGAAAAAATCAAGAAGGAAACAAAGGAAGGACAGTGCTCCTACAGAGCCTACTACTGAAGAGACTACTCCTGAGGAACATGTCTCTACCCCTTCCTATGATCCACCTCCAAGTGGTGAGGATAGAATGCAACTTGCTGAATTGATGAGTTTGTGTACCAACCTACAAGAGAAGGTCCTTGATTTGGAGAAAGCCAAGACTGCTCAAGCAAAGGAGATTACTAGTTTAAAGAAGAGAGTCAAGCAGTTGGAAAAGAGAAGGAAGTCAAGAACTTCAGGGCTAAGAAGGTTAAGAAAGGTTGGTTCCTCTAGCAGGGTAGAATCCTCTAATGATGCTAGTTTGGGTGCTTAGGAGGATGCATCCAAACAGGGGAGGAAAATTGAAGATCTTGATTCTGATGCAGAAGTGACTTTGGTGAATGAGACTCAAGAGGTGAATGATGACAACCTGATGTTTGATACAGGTGTGTTGGAAGAGCAGGAAATTGAGTTTGAAAAGGTGGTTGAAGAGCCTATAGTTAGTGCTGCTACAACTACAAAGTCAATTCCAGTTAGTACTGCTGAAGCAGTTACTACTGCCAGTGCCAGTGTTGTAATTCCAGATGAATTGACTCTTGCTCAAACTTTGATTGAGATCAAAACTGCAAAACCCAAGCCTGTTACAACTGCTGCTACAACAGTTACATCTGTTAGACCAAGGGCTAAGGGAATTATATTTCATGATCAGGAAGAACAAGTACCTGCATCTACAAAAACATTTTCTTCTTCATAATCACAACTTTTACAAGTAAAAGACAAAGTCAAAGGAAAAATGGTGGAGCCTGAAGTACCTTTAAAGAAGAAAGATCAAGTTGCTTTTGATGAAGAAATGGCTAGAAATCTTGAAGCTCAGTTGCAAGCTAAACTTATTGAAGAAAAGAGGCTTGCAAGGAAAAAGGAAGAAGAAGCCAACATAGCTTTGATCGAATCATGGGATAACACACAAGCTACGATGGAGGCAGACTTTGAATTAGCTCAGATGCTACAAGCAGAAGAACATGGAGAAATAACCATTGAAGAAAGATCAAGATTGTTTGTAGAGCTCATGAATAGAGAAGAAAGAAACACTTTGCAAAGCTTAAAGCTGAAGAGATAAGAAGAAAGCCACCTACCAAAGCTTAAAAGAGAAATCAAATGTCCACCTATTTGAAAAATATGGCTGGATTCAAACATAGTCAGTTGAAGAGCAAAAGCTATAATGAAATCCAGAAGTTGTTTGATAAGGAGATGAAAAGAGTAAATACTTTTGTGGACATGAATTCAGAAGTAGTGAAAGGTAGTGAGACAAGAACAGAGAAAATTTCTAAAAGAGCAGGGGATGAACTTGAGTTTGATAAGTCAAAGAAGCAGAAGATAGATGAACACGTAGAAGCTTAAAAAGATGATGATCCAGAGGAGGAAGAAATAAAAAAGCATATGGAGAAAGTTTAAGATGAAGAGGAAATAGCAATTGATGCTATACCTCTAGCCACAAAACCTCTAATAATTGTTGAATATAAGATTGTTAAAGAAGGACAAAAAGGATTCTATCACTTGATAAGAGCTTATGGAAGTTCAAAAAGATATTCATAAATGATTAGGATGCTTCAAGGTATTGACAGAGAAGACTTAGAAACTCTCTGGAAATTGGTCAAAGAAAAGCATGGAATAAACAGGCCAGTTGATGAATATGAAAGAGTGTTATGGGGAGATTTGAAAGTAATATTTGAACCTGACATTAAAAGTGATGTATGGAGAAATCTACAAGGATACAAAGTGACTATTTGGAAGCTGTTTGATAACTGTGGAGTGCACTTTGTAAGGTTTAGAAATCTACATATCTTTATGTTGGTTGAGAAAAGATATTCTCTTACACCAATAACAATCTCAAACATGTTGAAGAAGAAGCTTCAAGCTGATCGTTGAAATGAGATGTGTTGTCAACTACTCAATCTCATGACAAAGCAAGAAAAGGGTCAATGAAGTGTTTGAATGCATCCTCTTGGTGATGGTGAAGACTTTTAATGAAACTTGAAGATTCAGAAGATGAACATCAAGTTTAGGGGAGGATTGTTTGGTTTAAAAGACTTCAAGATGATTATTAGAGTTACTACTGCTCAGGTATATATTAGTGCTGTCAAGCATAACTTAGTGCTGCTAGTAATACTAATGAAAATTATGCTAAGTAGTTAGTACTAGTAGTATAAAGTTACTACTGCTAGTTACTACTGTTAGCATAATTTGTACTGTTAGTATAAAGTTACTGCTGCTAGTAGAAGTTAAGACTGCTCAGAGATGAAGACTGAAAATGTACTAAGTAGTTACTACTGCTAGTACTAAAGTTAGTACTGCTAGTGTATGTTAGTACTGCTAGAGTAAACTTCTAAGTAGTTAATGCTGCTTATGCTCAGTTACAACTGCTGGAAGGATTAATGCTGTCAGAGATGAGATCAAAGACATATCAGAGAAGAGATAAAGGTTTATTGAAGAACAAAAATACTTATGAAGATATGTATAAACTTATTTGTTTAAGAGATTATGTTTACTTATAGAAAAGATCATAATCACTTGACGCGTTTTGTAGGCCTATTAGGGTTTCCTTAGTGTATAAAAGGAACCCTACGGCATAGATCTAGATATCAGTTTTCATATTAGTATTCATAGTTTGCATAGCAATCATAGTTAGTATTAATAGCTATTTTGTAACTCAAAATAGTATTCAATTTATTGAAAGTTTAGTAAAGATCTTGTTTTTACTGTTTGATTGTTCTTCTTGGTATTGCAAACTAGATTCCGAATAGTTTGTGACATTCTCAATCTTAGTTTCTACTATAGTTGTCTTGGATCTATCAAATATAACTAAGCTTTAACAAGCTAAGTAAGATATGTCAAGAAGGGATCAACATTATATAAAAATTTATCCTAATATTAAGTGACTCTAACTCATTAAATCTGCATTTTTAAGCTAAAAGTCACGCGCATCCAGTAAAAAACATTGTTTTGGACGACTTTCATGCTTTACTCGAAAGCCAATACATACTAAAAAGTATCCGAAATGCCCAATTAAAAACCTGCGTAGATTCTAAGTTCAAGGTGCCTCAGAACAACAAAATGTTTCTCAAGAATCACGGTTTGAGCAAGTAGAGGAAGATGCTCATGTGACACTTACTCCGGTCCTTGATACACAGAAGGCTGATGAACCTGTATAAAGTTCTTCTATCTCCTCCGACTTTACAAGCAAGCTCCTAAATATTGAGAATCCATCTCCAGCTGACAATGAGATCGCTTCTTTGATGGACACCACAGCTCGTCATGCAACAGCAGTTTCTAAAATCACATCTAGTTTCACTACAACTATTCCTCCACCACCTCCATTCTTCAATCCTCTTCTACAACAAGCAACATTAACTCTAACACCAACAACTTCTAAAGCTACCACCTCATTTCCTTTACTTCAAGATTTCTCTTTTGTATTCAAGTTCAACGAAAGAGTCACCAACTTGGAAAAAGATCTGTCAGATATAAAGCAATTCGACCAGTATGCTCAAGCTCTCTCCTCCATTCCTGCTATAGTTAATCGTTAAATTGATAACAAACTTGGTGAAGCTATAAACAAGTCCATTCTAGCACATAATTTGGATTGCAGACAAGAAGCTCAGGATGAGAAGAATGAATATATAGGACTCGTTGACACATCAATGAGAACTATTATTAAAGAAGAAGTTACAACTCAACTTCCTCAAATTCTCCCACAAGCAGTCTTAGACTTTGCAACTCCTGTGATAGAGAAAAATGTCACAGAATCATTAGAAGCTGCAGTCTTGACAAGGTCTTCCTCACAACCAAAGTCTACTTATGAGGCGGCCGCATCACTTTTCAAATTTGAGCTTACAAAGATATTTCTAGACAAGATGGAGGAAAGCAAATCACATCTTAGAGCTGATTACAAAAAGAAGTTATATGATGCACTGGTCGAGTCTTACAACACGGACAAAGATCTATTTAATACATATGGTGAAGTATTTACGTTGAAGAGGAGTCGAGACGACAGTGACAAAGATCGAGACCCCTCCGCTGGATCAGACCGAGGGACGAAAAGAAGGAAGTCAAGCAAGGAAGCTAAGTCATCAAAAGATTAAAGGTCAAAGGAAAAGAAGTCTTCAAGCACCTATAAAGACGTCTCCCAATCTCAACATAAGTAGTCCAGCAAGTCTGCTCATGCAGATGAGCCAAGTCTTACAGTTGATGACTTGGGAGCACAACAAGATCAAGAGTTCAACACGGGTATCAATGATGAACAACCCGCTGACAAGGAGGTTTCCAATGATGATTGGTTCAAGAAACCCAAACGACCTCCAACTCTTAATTCTGATTGGAATATGAGACAACATGTTGACTCCCGACCTCCTTAGACCTGGATTAGTTAAGTTGCTCATGCTAAAGAACCTCGTACTTCATTTGATGAGCTCATGGATACCTCTTTCGACTTCTTGTTGGACCGGCATTCGAGCTACTCAAAGGTACTTGCAAAAGTCTTACAGAATTAGAGTACCATCTTGAAGAATGGTCCAAGGCAACAACTAAATGACTCGACTGGCATAACCCTGTAGGCAAACTGTATTTGTTCGATCTCAGAAAACCTCTCTTGTTAATTTTAGATCATCGAGGCCGTCAAGTTATCCCTCAGGATTTATTCATCAACAACGACTTGGAATATCTAAAAGGTGGATATTTAAGCAGATGGTACTCAACTTCAGTTACAAAGACAAAGCCCACTACATATGAGATGAAATGGATTGAAGACTTGGTTTGAAATTTGTGGAGTCTCGTGAAAGTGATATAGGATAAACATGCTTACTGGGGTACTTTACACTGGGTCCTAAACGTCAACGTTTCTACGGGTTTGCTGCCAACATGTCTTCGTCAAAGGATGTCTACTCCAGGAAAAGAATCATTGCGGTTACCAGACTTTCAATTATGAATAAGTATGACTACAGTCACTTGGAAGAGACTGAAGTTCGTCAAGAGGATCAAAAACTGTACAAGTTTAGAGAAGGTGATTTCCTACGACTTCGCCTACAAGACATTGAAGACATGTTACTTATACTTGTTCAAAAGAAGCTGACCAATCTCACAATCGACGAACGGTATGACTTGAATGTGGCATTACGTATGTTCACAAGACGGATTGTCATTCAAAGGCGGGTGGAAGATCTTCAATTAGGTGTTGAAAGTTACCAAAAGAAGCTCAACCTTACCATGCCAGACACATTCAGGTCAAATCTCATAAACAAGACCACATACACTGCATATTCAGACCCTAAAGGAGTGATATATAAGGACCAGATGAACAGAAACAGATTGATGCGCGCTGATGAACTCCATAAATTCAGTGATGGCACGCTCGATGATGTTTGGTCTGCTCTTAATGATATTGCTAAGGGAATAAGGATGGAATATCTGCCAAAGAGGAAATGGAGTGGCTTAGACAAATGAAGGGCTCAGGTTATAATTCAGGATATCGACAAGCAGCTTTATGAGAGGAGGTTGATGCAGAATTTAGAGAAGTTCATTGGTGGAAGAGAATACGAGAATGACCTCTGGCTACTGGAATGGACAATATGATTTTGTCATATTATGTCCTATCTTATTTCAGGTCTATCTCTCGTATATAATAATTATTGTGAATATGTTAATAAATTGTGTCGACTTTAATTAGGCATATATAGTGTCTGAGTACAAATTTTCAAGAATTTCTTAGTAAATTCTAAAATTTTCAAATTAACGTACTCAAACACCATATTATTCCCTCATAATTTGAGGGGGAGCATTAAAATGTTCCAATAATTGGCTTGTTATTAATTGGACATCTTTTTCCCCAAAACCATAAATATTTGAATCAATTAATATTTAAAATATCAAGAGATTTCACATTTTTGATAAGGGGAGAAGATATGATTAAAATATATGATTAAAAATGTAAATTTTAAGATCTTTAGTGTACGCTAACCCATATATGTGCTAAACTCTTTTGATTAATCGATGCACATATGAAGGGGGAGCAAATGGTTACATGTAGACTAAAATGTGGAAGTACCAAAGACCGACCATTTAAATGATTGTATTGGAGTTATAAGGTGGTTAAGCTTAGGTATTCCACTAGATAATGGGAATGGATACCTAAGCTTAACCACCTTATAACTCCAATACAATCATTTAAATGGTCGGTCTTTGGTACTTCCACATTTTAATCAGAGTAAAACCCCCAAATCAAACAACTTTGGATTGCACAGCGGAATTAGCAATTGGGTGTTACTAAATAGCACCATTCACCAAGACAATAGAGGACGACCCAAATGAGACGTTTAACAAACATGTGTTCGATTATTAATTAGAGTAAAACGCGTTCAGGTCCCCACAAAATCACAACCACAACCACTACAACATTTGAAAAACTATTGTTTCAAAATAAAGACATTGTTTTAGAACGACTTAAGACATTGTTTTTGAAAGACAAAGAACACACAAGTAGTCTTTCACCAAATCTATTACACGCACGACACCTTCACGCCCTCGTTGCCTTCATCCTTGGTTACCTGGGATAAAACATGTTTAAAACGTCAACAACAATGTTGAGTGAAATCCATAGAGTTTAAAATAATAAATAAGTAATAATCTTTGAACACATAATTAGTTCTCGTAAAACATTGCAACGAATACAATGGTATGAAAACAATCTATTTTCTTTCACGCCAATAACGCTCAGTGACACGAACGTAACAATACATATCCATTTCATATGTAATGTGTCCCAAACAAGGTATTATTGTCATAAACCCAATAACATCTAAATTCAAAATGGTCCGTTTGACAGGGTATTCATAAGGATTTATACCCCGGACAGGGTTGTCAAACCCAATAGATCTATTTAATTTGAGCTTTTAAAATAAAGCCGTTAATTTTTTTTATTCACCTCACAAGGACGAATAACGTTCATGCAATAAGAAGACTTTCTACAATACTACAAATATCCGAAACAAACTCATATTCGGGTCCAGCAACCGTAAAATCAATGTGCTCGATTTTATAAAACAACATTAACTCCCCTCTCGGGTTTAAAAACACTCAAAAAATTTAAATGCGAGGCTATGAACTCACCTTAAGCAAGAAAAATCCAATCCAATCAAATCAACAAGCGCAAATAGTTTCACTCTTTAACCGCAACCAATGAGAAATACATAATATCGTGTACTGACAAAGAAGTAACATAATTCATATAATACATACTTTCGACCTATATAATATATATATAGCGGTGCGTGACTAAAAATACAATAACTCGTATAATACATACTTGCGTCTATATATATATATATATATATCACTATTACGTATATACAATCATATACTATATTCTCCAAGTGCGACGCAAAACATTTCACTTTGACGCACTAACATTATTACAACATTTTTCCACAAAGTTTCCATTTTTAGAAAGTTACCGAATGTAAGGATAATATAATCTGAACTTCATATTTCGTTATCAATTAACTAACATTACAAACCCTTTGCTCATTATAGACTATATTCAAAAGTTTACGCAAGTTTGACTTTCAAAAGTCAAACTTCGTAGTTGACTTTTACCCCAAAAATAACCAAACTTGACTCGGCCGTAAAACGTTCATTATTAAGAGTTACGTGACGATCCACCTAGCGAAACGTAGCTAAAGGCGAACACTATCACTTTTCATTATCAAAAGTAACTTTCAAAAATCTCTCGACTCGCTACGAGTTAGTCAAACTTGGTCAACCCAAAACCTATCAAAATGACATTTTTGACATAATCCGACTATCAAAATATGCTTAACTATCATATTTAAGCATATCAAAACCATCAAACTTTGGTTAATAACCAAATACACTTTCAATAATTTCCGCACTTGAATCTTATAGCAATAACTATATAACACGCAATATAATCAAATTAACCAACACAAAAACATAACTAGATGATCACAATGCTTATAAGAAAATCAAATGTGGTTTCCCCTTGGTTGCTTGAAATCGGACGAACACCAAACCCAAACAAACAAAACTTTTTTCAACAAAATCAATCTTCAAAAACACTAATCTTAATGCATGTAGGATTTTAATAGTTAGCTAATAAAGGGGTCTTCAAAAACACTAATCTTCAAAATCAATCTTCAAAGAAAATAAAGGGGTCTTCAAAAACAAAACTTTTTTCAAGAAAACTTTAAACACCCCTTTATACACGAAAATTATAAGAACAAACCAAAAATCTAACTTTTTCAAATCTTAATGCATGTAGGATTTTAATAGTGGGTTTTGTAGCTCTTGAAATAAGGATTAATAATATGTAATTAGTTCTTAATGCATGTCGGAGATTTGACCGAAAAGTGGTGGTGTTTGGGTGGCCGATTCGAACAAGAGAAAGAAGGGAGGAAGAAAAGAAAATTTTGTAAAGAGTTGTAAGTGTGAGTGTTGGGTCCTATTTATAGAAAACAAGTTTAGCACATTGGCAATTTTAGTCCTTCCATCCTTAAGTCCTTTTAAAACTAGTACAAAGCATTTATCTCGTTAATAAAATTGGCCAAAGACTCAGGTCACACCACGTTAGTAAATATTTTAAATCCGTCCCACTAAATTTACTTTAAAACGTTTAATAAAATGTTAAATCACGTATTAATTAATATAATACATACTTGCATATATATTATACTAGGTTTAGAAAGAAGTTTTGGCCTTGGCTAGAGGCGTTTGATAAATGTTGATACAAAAGTTGGACGATCCTTGATTAGGTCCGAATTAGGTATAATACGGATCTGTTAGGCCCCGGTTCCTGTATCAATTAAGTCTTGATGTATGAGACCTGCGCACTAAGAAAATAAAGCACCGTTAGGCTTACCGTGGGATTGTCTCCCACGATTATCCTCCGGCGTGAGAGTAAGTAATCGGTTTTAGGTTTTAGTAGAAAGTTAGGGTTATGAGGGCGTACCTTAGATGAGAGCCGAGGTGCTCTCTATATACTCACCAAACCCTAATGGGCTTTGTCCCATTAATTAGGTTAGTATCCGAGAGGTCTCACCGTTATTTAGTATTCGCCGTTTATTTAGTGACTAGTGGGGCCACCTCATGATTATGACTCGTTTGTAATGGGTGTTCTAGATACCTGCACACGTGTGCGCTAGTTGGGCCTCATGGGCCTAAATCCTCGTCGTGATAGCCTATATGTCATGGGCTTCCCCATAGGCAGTACCATTTGGGCCTTGGAAGCCCGTACTGATGTCGCTATGGCCCATTCATCATGGGCCTGGGTATAAGTACTATTCGTGGGTCGGGTGCATGACCCGAGGTTGGACTATACGTCATCATGTCCCCCCAGTCTAGTATGCGCTTGGTAAGACCGCGGATGCTAGACTACAAATAGTCGCGGTAAATATCCCTGGATGCGTATTGTGGAAGAAACAAGAAATTGTCCCGCCCAAAACAATGAATCTGGTCAACTTGAGTCGCAAAAATGCCTCTTCGTAATTCGTGAGAAGGTAGCTAGAACATAGCTTATACGTTTCACCCCTACCACACGATTAGGACAAGTAGGGGACACGTGTTCCTCATCCGGCGTCGTGTCGGTAACAACTTGCCCTATATAAGGGTTCGCCTCCATTTCACTTTTATTGCCACAGTAAAAAAAATCTCTTCCACCACCATTGATAAAGCTTCCATTAATCATCAAAAATCAGACACAGGTAATACGCGCGTGCGCATCCAAACCCTTGCTTCGCAAATCATGGTGTTGCAACTTACTGATTTTACATCAGAAATAACAGATGAGGAACTTCGTGAGTTCACATCTGAGTATTACATCCCATTCGCATTGCACCCGGTAGTGCCGGCTGCGAGTGCGAGTATAGCGGATTTCCCAGAGGGGAAGGTTGGGGTATACACACGGTTCTTTGAGTTTGCCAATCAACGTGTACCCCTTTCGTTGTTTATGTGCAACGTCCTGAATTATTATCGTCTTCATATTTCCCAATTGCACTGCATAGGCGCGGCAAAAATAACCAATTTCGAGGTTAATTGCCGCCTATTGGCAATTAATCCCACGGTCCATTTGTTCCGCGCCTTCTATCACACCTCTTGGTCAAACGGATGGGTATCGTTTTCCAAGCGCGCCGGGCGTTTGCAGTGCTATACCGAAAAATTAGATGCGCTAAGGCGTTGGAGGGAGATGTTCTTCTGGGTAGATGATGCGTTGGTTCCCTGGGACTTCGCATTCTATACTCAGGGGTCATTGCCGAGGGATGAGCGTCCACCCCCCGGGTCGTATAGTATGGAGGATGCGGAACTTATAAATGAGAACCGTATCCCTATCAACGCATACTCGGAAGCCTTTCTATGCCACATGGGCATTAGTCGTAATTATTTCCAAAGCCCCGAGGAAGTGCCGACGTTTATAGGCGATGACGGCCAGGGTGGGTGCTTGTCCTTCCTTCTCCCTCGCTTAGTAGTGTAAGCGCTCTTTCTTATTTAAGCTTATGTAACCATTTGTTTTTTGTTTTCGTTTTGTGTTGCGCAGAAATGGATTTGTTTAGCGTGGTTCATTTGAGTAAGCCCAAGCTGGTGACCGAGGGGGTGCGCCCTTTAAGAGATGGTGAGGAGCCGCTGTTGGAAAGTACCGCAGGGCGCACAATGGAACTTGTGCTGGAGCAACCAGAGGTTGAGAGTACTGATGTATTAGCACCCACACCACTGCGCAGTGTACCAGGTGCAACTGTGGAGCCCCCCAGGCTAGACGCAACAAGCGTTGGTTCTTCAGAGGATGCTGATGTCGCAGGGGCTGAAAGTGAGGCTGGAGAAGTTGACTCTGGGTTGAAACGCAAGAGGGCCACCAGTGATGACGGCGCGGGCACGTCAAAGAGGGTGCGTCATGTCAGTCTAGGTGTAATCCTTATGATGTGTATTATTTTAATAAAACATAATATAATTACCTTATTACACGAATTTTAACAGTAACTTTTAGGGTTTAATATAAACTCTTATATAAACTTGTTTTATGTATTTGTAACTTAAATAAACTACCACAAGTCCTCTAATTTATTGATTAACATCTCTTGTGTGTATATTAGGTCCTCTAATTTGTGCTCTTCATGATGTTTCCATATTTTCCAAGAAAAGTGTCCAATACATTTGTTTGAATCCATAAAATTTATAATTATATAAATAATCACAACTTAGCTAAAAATTATATCAACATGTTTTAAACACCATCTTAACCATGTTAAAATTATATTTTGTGTATGAACATGTATGTTTATATTTTATAAACTTTATAAAGTATACCTAGGTGATGATATAACCATACACAATCATATAAAACATGAACTTTAAAATATTGAAAAGATTAGAGTTTTAGATAACCTTAGGTTAGTTATGTGATGGATGATGAACAAAACCAAACCCAACCAAGAAAACCCTAATTAGAAAATTAGGTTTAGAAAACCCTAATTTTCTTGAAAACCCTAATTTGAAACCTTCCTTGTATAAACCCTTGTAAAACCCAAACCAAGCTTCCAAGACACCTTATATATGTTGTTTTTAGGTCTTTATCCAAGGGATAACATATAATGTTGTTTAAAGGTGTTAGTGGAGCATTGTTGGATTTAATTTCAAGTATAGTGTTGTATATGAGCAAATTTTGTCTAGGGGCTGAAATAGACAAAGGTTTATGAGATTTTTAAGTATTATGGGTATTATTGGGTATTTGTTGAAATGTAGGTGGGTTTATGGTTTGCCATGCATCCAAAAGTGTAGTTTTATTGCGTTGCGTAAACTTTTTACGTAACAAATAAAAATAAAAAGCGTAAAGTTATAAATTATCATCTTAATAACTTTATAACACCTACTTGATGTAAACTTTCAGTTGTTTGATGCCCGTTTACATTACATGCCTATTTTTAGTTTAGGCGATTTAGCTTAACGGTAAAAATTAAAAGCGAACGCGTAAAAGCCTAAAAATAAATAATAAAATAATTGAAGTCGTAAATGACTTGAAAATGTGAAATGTTAGAGTCTCCTCCCGTTATAAGAGCCTTGTCCCCAAGGCTCAAGTCACGACACTTGACGAAGGTACGGGTTTAGTGAAGAGATGCGGATACTTCTTTTGAAATTGGTCTTCACGTTCCCATGTGAACTCAGGACCACTCCTCGAGTTCCATCGGACCTTGACAATTGGGATACGGCTTTGCTTCAACCATTTGACCTCTCGATCCATGATCTCTATGGGTTCCTTCACAAAACGGAGCTTATCATCAATATGAAGTCCTTCCAACGGAACGGCTAATGGTTTGTCAGAATAACATTTCTTCAAGTTGGATACATGAAATGTATTGTGTACCATGCTCAACTCTTGAGGAAGCTCAAGCTTGTAAGCAATGGATCCAACCTTTTCCAACACCTTGAAAGGTCCAACATATCTAGGGTTTAACTTTCCCCGTTTGCTAAAACATACGACCCCTTTCCAAGGTGAAACTTTAAGCATAACTATATCCCCAAATTGAAATTCCATCGGCTTACGCTTTAAATCGGTTGTAGCTCTTTTTGTCGGTCCGAGCAGCATTGAATCATTTTGTTGATATGGATGAACCTTCTCGGTTGTCTCTTGAACTATTTCTGGACCGGTGAGTTGAACTTCTCCAACCTCGACCCAACAAACAGGTAAACGACACTTTTGGACCGTTTAAAGTGCCCTTTAAACGGCTGCAGCCTTGATGCTAGCGTGATTAAAATATCTGTTGTAAGAAAACTTAACTAGTGGCAAATGTTTAACCCAACCATTCCCAAAGTCGATCACACAAGCACATAGCATATCCTCAAGAGTTTGGATAGTTCTCTTGCTTTGTCCATTAGTTTTTGGATGGTACATAGTACTCATATCCAAGATAGTACCCTAAGCCTTCTAAAGTGACATCCAGAAATTTGATGCGAATCTAGGGTCACGATCATAATTGATCGAGATAGATATTCCATGCCTTGTGACCACCTTCTTTAGGTACATCATTGCTAACTTCTCCATGGGGCCAGTTTCCCTCATTGGTACGAAGATGGCAGACTTCGTAAGTCGGTCAACAATCACCCAAATGGTGTCATAACCTTGCGATGACTTAGGAAGCTTTATGACAAAATCCATTGTGATGTTATCCCACTTCCATTGGGGTATCTCGAGTTGTACCAACAAACCCAATGGCCTTTGTTGTTCGGCCTTGACCCTAGCATTATGTCAAACATTTGATAACATATTGTGGCCGATGTTGGCCTTCATTCATATTGGGCCACCAATATAGCTTTTTCATGTCTTGGTACATCTTGTCAGAACCCGGATGGATGGAGTATTTTGATTTGTGGGACTCGTGCATGATCACAGTCCTCAAGTCACCATAACCTGGCAACCAACTCCTGCTGTTTAAGCATAGGGTTCCGTCGGTGCGGGGTTCCAACTTTTCCTTTGGTATATCCTTCCTGATCATACCTCCTACATCTTCGTTCTTAAGATTCTCTGGTTTCTGTGCTTCGGTCTGAGCATTCAAGATTTGTTTGGGAAGATCCAAACCAATAGTCATCACTAAGACTCGGACTCTTAATGGTTTAATTCGCTCTTTCCTGCTCAAAGCATCAGCAACAACATTCGCTTTTCCCGGGTGATAACGAATCTCACAATCGTAATCACTGAGCAACTCTAACCAACAACGTTGCCTCATATTCAACTCCTTTTGGTCAAGTATGTGTTGTAGACTCTTATGATCTGTGAACACCGTACACTTGGTCCCATACAAGTAGTGCCTCTAAATCTTTAGAGCAATCACCACTGCACCAAGTTCCAAATCATGAGTAGTATAATTCTTCTCATGAATCTTCCACTGTCGTGATGCGTAAGCAATCACCTTCTCGTTTTGCATCAATACCGCACCCAATCCTTTATGTGAAGCATCACGATAAACAATGAAGTTCTTAGCTCCTTGAGGGATAGCTAGGATAGGTGCGCTACATAACTTATTTTTTTTTTCAATGTCTGGAAAGCTGCTTCTTGCTTGTCACTCCATTCAAAGGCGACTTTCTCCTGAGTGAGTTTGGTCATTGGCTTAGCAATTTTTGAAAATCTTTCAACGAATCTTCGGTAGTATCCAGCAACACCTAAAGATTAACGTATCTTCGTTAGAGTCTTAGAAGATGCCCAATCTTTTATGGATTCTATCTTGGCGGGATCCACGTGAATGCCTTGACTATCAATCATGTGGCTGGGAAATTGTACCTTGGGAATCCAAAATTCACATTTAGAGAATTTAGCATATGATTCTTCTTTCTTAAGTAATTCCAGAATTACCTTAAGATGTTCTTCATGTTCTTTCTTTTTCTTAATATATCATCAATAAAGGCAATCACAAACTTATCTAAATATGGTTTCCACACCCGATTCATGAGATCCATAAATACCGTCGGTGCGTCCGTCAAACCAAATGGCGTAACTTGAAACTCGTAATGACCATACCGAGTTCTGAATGCCGTCTTTGGAATATCCCCTTCATGTACTCGAAGCTGATGATAACCTGATCGCAATTCTAACTTAGAATAAACACTAGATCCTTGTAGTTGATCAAATTAATCGTCAGATCTTTAAGCTAATTTTTACCTGGATTAAAGTATGATTACGGTGATTAGCTCCAGTAAATAAGCTTATAGACTTATTAGAGCTGATTTTTAGCTTATAAGGGCTTATTGAGTTTTAGCTTAATATCAAATAAGAAAAATGAGAGCTTATGATTTAAAGAGATTTTGAGAGATTAAAAATAACTGAATTTCATTAATAAAAAGTTTGCTTACAATACTCAAAAGGAAAATTACAAATTTAAGCTAGGAATTGAAATTTAAGCTAAAACTAAATCTAGGCTACGTGTGTGTGTGTGAGAAGTGAAGGCCTATTTATAAGCTGAGCGAGAAGCTTCTAGGCTCTCTTTCCTGAGTCTCCAACCTTAATCTTGTCCATCAATCTTCTAATCTAATGGGTGCTTCAATTGAGTGCCGTTTGATCATTGTAGTGGACACCTGAAGATTGCTAGCGTTGTCATTCCTTTTGGAAGTCAAGGTTTGTTCTTTTATAGTGTTTTAGCACAAAAACGCCATATGAAATTGTGCTTTCTCAATTATTGGCGTGCCTCACTTGCGCTTGAGTCCTACTGAATCCCTTGGAAAGACTTAGAGCTCCTAAATTTTCCAAATTGTCTTAATTTTGAATTGGCCCTTTGTTTTAACTGCTGGTGAAATAGGGAGAGATAATGAAAATGTATATGGTTCTTCGCGCATTTTTGTAACTAAAAACGGGTACAAAATCAGTTGAACAATGGTGCCTCTTTGGCATTTTCAGTCCCCCTCTTTGTTTTCCCCTTTTCTAGTTATAAACTAGCTTTGGAAATGGCAAAACTGGCCCTTGTGGTTTATAAAAAGATAAATAGGCTAGGGTTTTGGGCTTAAGGATCCGGGTAGGGCCCATTTAGGTTTAGGGACCATTTATGAATTTTTCTAAAAGTTGAGGGGCTTAAGAGGAAATATATTGAGGTGTATGTTAATTTTATTGAACCATGTTTTGACTAGAGTTGACTGTAGATAGACTTTCACTGGCTTTGCTTCTGCTTTTGTTTAACACTTCGTTCTCGTGTCCGTGCTGCCTTGGTTTTTTTTTTATATTTTTGAAAACTATTCTTTTGTGATTTTTTGATATATCCCGCACCTCACACACAAACCCAATACAAGCATATTTTTTGCCATTTTGGTCTGTTTTGGTTTATTTCTGGGTTATTTTAAGGTAACAAACGTGATATATTAGTGTATTCTACACTTATCAAAATTCCCCAATACTAAACAATTGTGTGTCCCTCACGCAATAGCGCATACCTTATAACCAAAAACCATCAAAAATGTCCCCAAACCTAAACCTTTTGAAAAGTAGCAAATGATTTTTGAAGAGAGAGTGTTAAGAGATCACAAGTTATAAAACACCCGGCTTCCTATTTTCAAAGATTTTTCTCTTTTTATGATTTTTCTTGATAATTAACTACCTAACTATAACTTATTTGTGTTTGACATAATGTATTGATTTCATTACATCATTGGTAACTTTAGGATCATAGAACAACAAGCACAATTAAGCGGCAAAAGATTAACTTCATCATCCATTGATTTACACTTATTTCCTATGCTAAGCTTAAAACAAGATCATTGTCAATTATAAGTCCATACACAAACACAACACATAAATATTAATTGTGTACTTACTTTTCTCCCGTAAAATCCACGTTGTATCGTCAAAGTTTTACTTTAAGTCATATACCCGAAAGGCTCTTAAAGACATTATTATCGATACTTTTTTATGTTAATTCCACAAAATAAAAGCGTAACGATAAAGTCGCAAAAATAAGTCTCAAACCCTTTTCAAAAGATACCAATATCATCAAGATTAAGTCCACATCGAGGCGACCAAAATTTGGCTTTTATTAGGTTACTTAAGCAAGGTACCATCCATGTCATATACCCTAAGGCTCTTTAAGACATGAATGGACCAATCTTATTTGCACCATATACCCTTAGGCTCTTTAAGGTACAAAATAAGACAAAAATTAAGCAACATTATTATACCTCAGTCCTTTAGAAGGCTACAACATCGGCCACGCCTCCGACAAGATGTAGCAAGTATATTTTGACTTTGGTAACTTCCTCGACCTTTTAGAAGGCTGTAACATCGGTTGTGAGCCGGCAAGATACATCAAACTTTTATCAGTCTCGGATTATTATTGAATTCTACTTATCCTATATACCCTAAGGCTCTTTAAGGAATAAGCAAAATATTTCTTTATATGATACATATAGTATGCCAAATTAAGTATTCCTGATGTGTACTCATCCTAATCACAAAGGAACTAAAGAAAACTTCTATTAGCTAATTATTAACCAAAAAACCATACAACTCTATTTATTAAACATTTATATAGAGGTGAAACAAGCTAATGGGAGAAAAAGCCACAATTAATACATATGAGCTTGAAAGAGAACCAACTACTCTACGTTTAATGTCATGACTTATAAATAACACTATCATTTCTCGTTCTTCGCAATTTAAAATCTCTAAGAAAGAAATTCGCGAACACTTAGCCATATAAAATCCAACTCGGCATATTTAAAATCTACTTGAGATTAGCACAAGTCTTCATTTACTAATGATTTCAAGTCTAGCATGTTTAAAGTCTACGTGAGACTAGCACAAACTATCATCATTAATTGTTAAGGGAGAAAGCTAGAACTCTACACGTACGATCGGGTCAAAAATTACTTCTTATTCTTACCAACGGAAAACCTACATTCGATGTCAAACTTTTCTTATTTTTTTTTTTAATGAGTAAATAATTTAAATATTATGCTAATTTTTGTGGAAAACGGTACGTAAAGAACAAAACAATAATCAAGCAACATCAAATCGATAGAATCCCTTCCCAAACAAAACGAAACATATCCTTCATGATTAAAGTCGGGTCCTCTACGAAAACTAAAGCCATTTTATGAGGTATGCAAAAGATAAACGTTAATCGATAAGTATGAAAGGGAAGCTTCACACAAAGATGAGAAGCTTGAGTATAAACGGGACAAATCAACGGACACGAAGGCCTCATAGAATTTGTTGGGATCGATCCTACAAAAATCACAAACAACAAGCAACAAACATCGAGAAATCGGAAAGAAGTACAAGCCTCTCTCAACACAACACATTATATAATAGAAAATAGAAAGAAGATAAGAAAAGATTAAGCATGGGGTGAACTCCCACAACGCGCTTGTTTTTGGTACCAGTCATAAGCACGACTCGATCCCTAAATTTATTGTCCTTAGGGACAGACTGGAGCATCCGGGATAACCACGTGTGTGAAATCCCCACTATAGTATGCTTCCAACGGTGGCAGTTTACTTTGAAATTCGATCCATCGAGCAAGAGACAACTTGCAGTGCCATAAGTATAAATTACGTTGATTGTGAAATGGCCGGACCAATCGGGAATTGAGCTTATCCATAGACAATCTTTAAACGGTATGTTAAAAGCCAGAACTGATCACCCCACTTGAAATCGGTATCTTGTTTATCATGAATCCGTGTAGTTTCATTGTCCTTCCTCCTTGTAAGATTAGTCGAAATTCTCGAAAGCTTGAATCACGAAGCTAGCTAAGTTCATGAGTGGAGCATTCGATGAACTCCCCGCGTTCATTTAAATCGAAGTTGGCATGCTTAAGAGCCCAATAAGCCTTGTGTTCTAGTTCGACGGGTAAGTGACACGCTTTTCCATAGACTAACTTGTACGGAGTGCATCCAATTGGAGTCTTGTAAGCGGTCCTAAAAGCCCATAATGCATCATCTAGTTTGTCTGACCATGAGGCACGGTTTTCTCCTACCGTTCTCTCCAAAATTCTTTTGAGACCTCGATTCGTGACTTCAACTTGACCACTCGTTTGAGGGTAGTAAGGAGTCGAAAGATGATGGGTGACACCATATTTTAACATGACTTTTGCAAACTTATCGTTACAAAAATAGGTCCCACGATCGCTTATGATTGCTCTAGGAGCACCGAATCGGGAGAAAAGGGATTTTAAGAACTTAATAACTACTCTAGCATCGTTGGTGGGGAGCTCTTTCGCTTCGACCCATTTGGAAAGATAATCGATGGCTACTAGAATATATTTGTTTCCTCTAGACGACGGAAAAGGTCCCATAAAATCGATACCCCATACATCAAAAATTTCACAAACTTGGATTGCATTTTGAGGCATCTCATCACGTTGAGAGATTTTGCCTTGTCTTTGACATGCATCACAAGATTTGATCAATTCGTAGGCATCCTTATAAATCGTAGGCCAAAAGAATCCGGCGTCAAATACTTTCCGAGCTGTGATATTAGCACTGTGATGGCCCCCGGTGGGTCCTTCATGGCAAGCTTTGAGAATTTCAAGAGCTTCTTGGCCAAATACACATCTACGGATGATTTGATCCGCACATGTTCGAAAGAGATAGGGATCATCCCAAAAGTAATGCTTTATATCCTTGAAAAACTTCCTCTTTTGTTGACTCGTCATTCCTTTGATAAGAAAATTCCCGCGTGATAGTTTGCTATCTCGGCAAAACAGGGATATTTTGCCTGTATCAGAGAAGTCACAGCATTTAAAGTTTCAAGAGGGAAAGTCTCGGTAATCTCTTTTGGATCAAAAACATTTTCGTAAGGGTTTTCAAGACGAGAGAGGTGATCGGCTGCATAGTTTTCAGCTCCCTTGGTATCGATAACTTTAAAATCAAATTCTTGAAGAAGTAAGACCCATCGAAGCAATCTTGCTTTGGCGTCTTTTATGGTTGAATAGGTATTTTTAATGCGGAATGGTACTGTATAAACAAACACTCTTGTGCATGAATTATATTGATCGACAACTTCTCAAATGCATACAATGCAAGGCATTTCTTTCTCGGTTGTTGTGTAGTTTGATTCTGCTTCAGTCATGGTCTTACTTGCGTAATGAATTGGTCGGAAATGCTTCTCAATCCTTTGCCCTAGGACCGCACCTATTGCATAATCACTTGCATCGCACATGATTTCAAAAGGTTGGTCCCAATTCAGAGCAATGAGGGGAATTGGAGGCTTCGGTTATTCTTTTTCTATGTTTGAAAAGAGAATGCAAATTGTCCGAGAAAATGAAAGGAGTGTTTTTCTCTAAGAGATGGGTCATGGGTCGAGAGATTTTGGAAAAGTCTTTGATAAATCTTCGATAGAATCCAGCATGCCCGAGAAAACTTCGAATTCCTTTGACGGTTGTTGGGTGAGGAAGCTTAGGAAATTAATCAACTTTGGCCCTTATCGACTTCATTCCTTTTCTAGAGATTTAGTCCTAAAACAATGCCCTCTTACATGAAAATGGCTTTATTTTCAAAAGTTAGTGCTAACTTTGGGGTCTTTCACACTTTTACGCAATCTTCTAAATTGGTAAGTCACGAGGAAAAAGATTCTCCCAAAAACGAAAAATCGTCCAATAAAGACCTCATCATTTTTTCTATCATGTCGTGAAAAAATGGCCATCATACAACGTTTGAAGTTCTGGGTGCCATTGCACAAACGAATGGCATACGACGGTACGCGTAAAGTTTCCGTATGGGGCACGTGAAAGTAGTTTTCTTCCTGATCTTTAGGATCAATTGGGATTTGAAAATCCCCTGAAAAAAAAACCATCTAAGAAACAATAAAACTCCGTTGCCGGCTAATCGCTCTAACATCTGGTCCATGAATGGTAACGGAAAATGGTCTTTACAAGTTGCTTCGTTTAACTTGCGATAATCGATGCAAACTCTCCATCCCGTGACTAATCTTGTAGGCACCAATTCATTTTCTTCGTTCGTGACAACGGTCATACCACCTTTTTGTGGAAACCCACAATGGACTGGGGGACTAACCCATGGATATCCGAAATTGGATAAATTCAATCCCGCGTCAAGAAGTTTTTCTACTTCTTTCTTGATGACGTCGTGGATTTTAGGGTTAACCCTCCTTTGATGTTGGACTGAAGGTTCGTAATCATCTTCTAAAAGGATTTTATGAGAGCAAAACTCTGGATCTATGCCTCGGATATCAGAAAGTTTCCAAGCAATTGCTTGTTTTCGGTTTTTTAGAACGGTTAATGATGATGGTCTTTTATCTTGGCTTCAAATCTTTTGAAATTATGAACTGGTAGCTTTGTTATTTTCCTCTAAAAATGATCTCGATGGCGGAGGTAAACTCTTTTAAGCTCGACTCTGGAAGTTCAACTTTTGGTTCATAAGAAGTAGCATTTTCGAGTGAAGACTTCTGTGGTTCAATAACTTTAAGATCTTTTTGAATTCCAAGTGAGTAATCTCCTTGATCTGGTGAAGGTAATAGATCATTGTTGAGAAGTGCCTCGAGAATGAGAATGTCACTCGGGCTCAAGTACGTAGCATTGAAACTGGTGAAACGGGTTCTCATCGATTGCTATAAAAGCATCGGCTTCCTCAAGAGTAGTAAATCGCTTTCATCCAAAAGGAGGTAAGCGTTGGAGATGAAGTGGAAACAATCGGATCGTAGTATGGAGAAGGATTGTTGTAAGCAACGGAATCGGAAAATCCAAGTACTTCTTGTGAGTATCTTCACAAGTGACATCGATTAGATCAACCTTCTTCAATGATTCGAGATTGTTGTATGAAAGGGGAAGGGTCATCACCACATTTAAGGGTTAATGATTGATCATCATTCCTAAGAGTAATTTCTCCTTCGTAAACATCGATTAAAGCATGAGCCGTCCTAAGAAAGGGTCGCCCGAGTATCAATGGTACTCGAGGATCGGCTATAAAATCAAGAACAACAAAGTCGGCGGGAAAGTAAAATTTTCCTACTTTGACAAAAACATTTTCAGCTACACCGGTTGGTTTTGAAATTGTACGGTCGGCTAATTCTAAAACCATTTTTGTTTCGGTTAGGCCTGAGAGTTGAAGCTTTTTCTAGATGGATAAAGGCTATGAGGGATTTGGAAAATTTTTTTAACTTTTGAGCACCTAATCGGCAAGGGCTAAGTAACTATCGAACTCTGAAAAATCACATGGAATGAGAAATCGACCGGGGTCACCTAGCTTTTCTGGAAGCTTTTTAAGGACAACCGCACTACAATTTTCATTCAACGGTGTTTTGGTTAACTCAATTAACTTGTCTTTGTTATTAAGCATCTTTTTGAACATCGGAGCAAACTTTGGCATATGAATGAGAGCATCCGCGAAACTTAGCTCAAAGTGAAGATTACGGAAGATTTCCATAAACTTTGAAGCTAGGATATCATCCTTTTCACGAATTTTCTCTTTTGCAAGTCTTGAGGGGTAAGGCAAATTAGGTTTGGCTTTGTTAGCAACGAAAGAAGGACTTCGATGGGTTTCTTTTGTTTGGGTTTGTTCTTGGACTCAATGGAGGAGGTTGGATGTCTTCGGTGCTCGATAGCTCCGTATCCTTTGTCACCTCACTTTCCTTTTCCACCACCGGCGGTGGAATCGGAGGTCCATCGTATGAAACACCACTACGAGTTGTAATTGCCTTGGCTTCATTTCTTGGGTTGGAATGGTATTGCTTGGTAAAGAACTTGAAGGTTGATTGGTATTGCCTAAATCATCAAACTTGCTGCAAAGACTTGTTAACAAGCTTGTAACATTTGTCATTTGATTTTGCAATCCTTGATTTTGATTTTGCACATTCTTCAATATTGCATCGTTTGCTTTGACGTAGCTTTCAAAATCCGTTTTTCAAATCACTATTGTTAAGGGATGGTAATGGTAGAACTTATTGGTTGGTGTTTGGTATGGTGGAGCTTGATAAACTTGATTTTGGTTGTTTTGACGGTTTGGATTAAAGTTTCCTCGGTTTTGATTGAAGTTAGAATTGGTTCCTTGGTATCGGTTTTGGTTGTTTTGGACATTCGGTTGATTGAAACCCGGTGGTTTCATTTGACTTGCCAAATTAGAAGTTGTTTCTCCTCTCTCTCTGGAGGGAAAAATTTCCAACGGCTGCGGTTTGTTGAAATTGTTGGATGTTATCATGAAAAACGGGAAAATCATTTCCACTTCGAGTTAACGGACAATGGTTAAAATTGTGATTCGATCCACAAGTAACACATACTTCCTCAACTGCTTTGATGGGTGCAGGAGTAGTAACAACTAAATCTTTCATTTCATTCAACATTTTGTTCATCTTAATAGTCATCTTATCCTCGAGAGAAGCGGCTATTTGTTGCATATCGAAAAGAGTTATTAGAAGATGAAGAATTAGAAAAGGGCGCATCCGTACTCACTCTTGAAACATTAGCACGCTCACTACTGGAAGTAACGAAACTTTTGACTTGCTTTCAATAATCGTTAAACCTTCTTGAGGATCTTGTCTAAGAAATGGCCACTGCGGCGGAATCTAAGCATCTGTATCGTTTGAATTCAAAGAATTTGTAAAAAAGTATCAGTTGGTGTAATTCGGAAGCCATGGTGAGGACATTGACGAAGGAGTCCTTTAAAACGCTCCCATGCTTCGTTAAAGGTTTCGTTGGATTCTTGGAAAAAATTGGTGATTTTTTTTTGGAGGTAAGTTGTTTTCGATGGTGGGAAGAATTGGTTTATGAATTTTGAAACAAGGTCGTCCCATGTGAGAATTGATCTAGGAGGTTCCTTGTCTAAACTCCAATCTCGGGCTTTCACCGTTAGAGGAAAAAAGGGGAAAAGCAAAAAGCTTTAATCGAAGGTGTTCGGTACTCTGGGATGGTCTAAACGTTGAAGTGACCTTGTTAAAAAATCGAAGGTGATTGTGAGGGTCTTGTCTACCCGTGAACTTGTTACTTTGCACAAGATTGATTAAAGGTTGTTTAAGCTCGAAATTGTTAGCATTGATCGGTGGAATAACTATAGCATCTTCATACCCCTCGATGGGTGCTTGTAACATTTGGGCCATCGTACGATTGTCGGCCATTGGAACAACGTTTTGTTCAACAATTGGTTCTACCGGAAGATTTTGTTGTTGTCGACGTCTTCGAGATTGCGAACGAGTGCGCATAAAAAGAAAAACTAAAAATCAAAAAGCAAAACTTTACACTAATAAATATATATATATATATATATTATATATTATATATATATTATATATATATATATATATATATATATATTTACTTATTTTTAGCGATGAATTTTTTAACGGTTACACGAAAGAGACTTAAACCAAATAATCAACCACTTCACGGTAACTCTTGAAAATTGCTTTTCAAGGTGAGCCGTACCTCGTAGAGACACAAATGGCAAGTGTTAAATCTTTAGTTCGATTTGGGAGCCAACAAGTTCACCGGAAATTGAAATGATAATACCTCCATTGAGAATATTATTATTTTTGGTATTTTTTTATACCAATTGGTGATTTTTTATTTCTTTAATTAAATTAGAAGATTTTTTTTATTATTTTTGATTTTTTATTTTTTTTCTTTTACTTATACTAAAAAGAAAAGAAATTTTTTTTTTTTACTTTTTATATTTTATGATTTTTTTTATGATTTTTGAATTATAAAACAAAAATGAAACTTTCGAGGGTGAAAGGATCTTCAAACCAAATCAACAAACACAAAACAAAGGAATCTTAAACACTAGTCCCCGGCAACGGCGCCAAAAACTTGGTGTAAAGTTTTATATACTATAAAATATTTATAAAATATTATACTTTTAAAAGAGAAATTAAGAAAATTTTGACAAGGTACCCTGATAATTTACTCTCAAAAAATATATATAATATAATATATAATACGTATATTAAACCGGGTAAGTATGATCACCCGGGTCGTTTCCCCGACGACTAGTGAAATTGAAACCTCGTTTAAGCTTGGATTCTGATTTGAATAAAGCAAAGATATTTTTGATAATCTATATCTAATAAATAAAAGCAATTTAAACAATTAAACAAATACTGGAACCAAACAAAATGTGACAATTAAGCGAGTAAACTAATTTTAATCCCTAAAAATGTAAACTAAAATTATAATCCTAAGATAGGACAAAAGAAAATTTTAGGTAAAAGAAAAACTATTTTTGGCTTTTTAAATTAAAAGATATGATTTTTCCTAAGATTTAAACTAATTAAAAACTATAATAATAATAAAACTCTTAAAAATGAAATCCTAAAAATTTTATAAAAATTACACTAAATAAAGAAAGGGTGCAGAAATTTTATAAAAAAATAAAAGCCATTAAATTTTTACTTTTTTTTAAAGTCTATTAAACTAAATTAAAACTACCCATAACTATTAATTTAAAATTAAAAAACTAATTAAGAACTAATTTAGGGACTAACTGTGAAAAAGTCTTAAGGACTAACGGGCTAAATCATTTAACGGGCAAGGGTTAACTGAGAAACGACTAAAACAGGAAAATTACACGAATGGTCCCTGAGGACTTACCCCGACAACAAAGTAAGTCCAATTATAAGCTCAAATTCTAAAATTGCTTATCACTAAAAACTTAAAAGAGCAAAGTTGTAAAGGAAGCTAGGGAGAACAACTTTAACAAAAGCACTATGGTCTGAAACTCAAAGATAAGCTCTAAAAGAGCTTCTAAATAAGCTGTTACAGAACTAGGGATTTGGGCTATGTTTACCAAAACAGCATAATCTAGCTCAAATTTAAGCTTATTGTGAAAAAGGAAAAGAGTTCTAGGAAGCTTATGAGATGCTTTATCTATGAATGCAAAGAAATCTAAGCTAGAAGTACTTTTAAACAACTAAAATTGAGCATGAACTAAGCAAACTCAGAAAATAAGCAAGATAGCACAAAATCCAAATGAGCTTAAAAGCTTAAAAAGCTAAACTAGAATATAAAAAATTTAAGGACTTATTTAACTACTTATAATCTATCTAATTAAGCTATAAATCGAGACCTAAGCTAAATTAACAAATTAAAACCTTAAAATTCCTAAGTATTGTTTTTGGCTTTTTAACTTTTTGACAGCAAAATTAAGCTATGTAAATAAGCTAGAAAATGAAATCTAAAACTTATTCTATATTAAGCTATAGCTAATCTTAGCCCTACTTGAATTTAGGATCCTAATTCTATTCTTACTTAATGATAAGTGTAGATTACACATATCTATTTATGCTTAAAAAGGCCCAATTAAACCCAAAACAGATCAAAAATGGCAAAAATATGCTTGTATCTAAGTTTATTGTGTGCAGGTTTGGATATGTCAAATATTGCAAGAAATCAGTCAAGAACGAACACGAGAACGGATGAGTGATCAAGAAGCTAAAGATCTCAAAGCCGAAGCCAGAGAAATCATGCCTCAGCCTTCTTCAGTCAACTGCAGCTAAACCACAGTCAACCAAAGCTCATCTCTATTGCTTATTAACTCCAAGGGCTGAATATGCAATTTCCCAAAATTATTTATAACCTGAATCCACTGTTGAACAAACACAAGGGCGAGTTTGCCAATTTCCCCAAAGATATCAAAAGGCGCGGTCAAGTTTGGGTCAAATATTCACATGGATCATCTTTTAGCCAATCACAGCCAAGTACCCAACCCGATTACCCAACTCCTAACCCAACCCTAACCCGACCAAACCCGGATACCATTATAACTCTTTTACACTTACTGTGTACTCCATTTACCCCAAATAAAATCAAACTCTCTCACCCACACCGAAGAACACCAAGAACACCTAAACCCTAGTTCAATTAACCCTTCACCCAAACCCTAATTAACCATGGGGTTAATGATCCCCTCACAACCCGTAACCCACCCATCACTATATCTCCCACCCTTAACCATGCACCCTGGCTAAAAGGAGGATCGTGATTGGTGATGTGACGTGCGAGTGTGTATACACTCACATAACTAACACACATCTGTCCACATCATCGATCCGGGATTATACTCATTTAATCCTACGGCTTAAATTAGAGTTCAAGGAGAGAGATAAGATGGAGGGCTGAGATGAAAGAGAGAAGAAGGATCGAGAAGCTCAAGGCTCGGGTATAAAACCCCCAATATCCAGCATATACGGGGGGAGTTTAGTTTTAATTTTCTTATTTTTTTTCTTTTTAGGTTAAGTTTTTAGTTGTTAATTTTTTTATTTCGAATGTAATTTTTCATTTAAATGTTTTGTAATATGTTTCGAGTTTGTAAGAATTATTATTTCAGTTTAATAAAATTTCCGTTTCATTTAAATCTTTTTGTTCATTTAAATTCCGTTAAGATTTTGTGTTCATGTTTGTTTGTTTGATTGAGTTGTTGAAGACTTGGAAATAAAAAGGAATTGGATGGGGGGGTGGGGGGGGTGTGAAATGGACTGCAATATTTTCCAAGTGGTTTAGTGGCTGAGGTCAGCCGTAGGTTAGATTAGGTTTTTGATTGTGCACAAGGGCTTATGTGAATAAGCCATAAGCCCTACTCGGCTTATTATTGTTCCTTGTTAAGTTAGGAAACAAAGGTACACATTTTTTTCTTATTAAGTTTCATTGATTTATAATTTACTTTTTATTATAATTCTGTCTTTGGATTAAAGCTGTTTTAATTTGTTTAAATGGATTAGTTTAAATAAGCAGTTTAAATAAGCTAAGTTCGAGTAATAAGCAGTTGGATTTTAGGGTTATAAAGCTTAAATTGTTTTGAGGTTGGTTTGTTTTGAGTAAGTTAAGTTTAGGGTGATTTTTAGGTTTTAGGAGCTTGTGGCATTCATAAGCTGCTTTAGCTTATTGAAATAAGCTGGGATTATAGTTTTATTAAGCCTCTTTCTTAAAAATAAGTAATAAGCTGCTTAAATAATAAAATAGGATGCTGGTGGTTAGATAATTAAGAGTTCAGGGGCCTGTTCTGTCTTTTTTCATGTTGTAATAAAAATGGTTTGAAGTTTATTGAAGATCTCGGTTTGCTATTTTTAGCTTATTCATTTGTTTTCTTTTCTATTCGTGTTGACTTATTGAATAAGCTAATTTTTTTCTGCTTATTTTCTCAGATTACTATTCTTAAAATTCCTTAAAAGCTTAAAGAATGACTCCTATAAGCTCTCTAAAGCTCATTTGATTTAATCTTATAAGGTTTTAAGAACTTTTTGAATAATAAGCTCAAATAAGCTCAGATCTGGCTTATTGTCGTGTTTAAATTGTTTCAGTGTTTGTAGAAGCTCATATTTCCTGTTAAGATAAGCTTCTAAATAGCTTATTTGGTTTTACGTGAGCTTATATTGCTTAGGCGAATTTTCGTAAGCTTATTTTCTAATTAATGCTAGATTTAACTCGTAAGTAGCTTATAGTTTAATCTGATTCGTCGCTGCTGTTCTTATACGCTATTTTAGTGTTTCTAGATTGCTCATTTTTAATGCTTATATAGTATAGATTTCGTTCAGTGTATACGGTTTACAAATGTTTTTCGGTTTGGATTATTTGAGTTTTTGGTTGCGAATATGGTTGATAAATGCTTAATCTGATCTCATATTAGCTAATTGTTATAGTGACTTATTTAGGTTTTGTAGCATAATTTGTTTAGCTTATCTCCTAGTCTTAAAAATCATTCACAATTGCTAGTAATATAAATACTTGCGTCTGATTCGATTTGCAAATGGGCTTGCATTTGGTTTGTTAGAATTATTGCTGGGCCACCAGATTAATATTTTTATTTTTGGGCTTCATTAGATTGCACTAGGATTTCGTTTGGACCTATTTTGGAGTTGGATTAGTTTGATTCAAGCCCACGTGAGTTTAGTCTATCTGTTGTGAGAAATTGCAATTTGCAAATGATTATATAGCTGTTAACAATTAGTTTTTGAATTTGTGATTTGGTTTTTGGTACCGGTCAACTCATGAGGCCTGGAGCTTACGGGTTTATTTAGCTAGATAGAATTTAATTATTTTTTAGCTAAATAAATCGGGTGGTATTCGTTTAATTGCGGGTCTCTAATTCGGTTCCATTTTCTATCCTTTTTTTAATTAATTAGTGTAGTTTTGTTTTATTTTATAATATGTTTTGATTTTTGCCATGCTTACTGTAGATTTCTTTAATTCATAATTTTAGTTTTTAATCGTCATTTGAATTTAATTTTGTCCTTTTATTCTAGTTTAGCTTCCCTTTTATATGCTTTCCTTTTTAGTAGATTTAGAAACCGAATCTAAAACTTTTATGACATTCAAGCTCAATTCCCAACATTCCTTTAGATTTTCATTCACCTCTCACTGAGGAGAACTATACCCGTGTTGATTACTTATTATTCTTTCCTAAGAATAATTTGTATGATACTTAGCTTACGTATAAGTATATGTTTTATAAATATATATATATTATATATCGGAGGGTTTATTTGATATAAACGCGTGTAACAACGACTGACTATCAAAATGGCGCCGTTGTCGGGGAGAGGTGTAGCAATTTTTACGAGATTGTTTGTGTTTGAGCCTTGAAGATCCTTTCTTCGGAAAGTTTATTTTCTTTCTTATAAAAAATATATAAAAATCCAAAAATATTTTTCTTCTTATTTTATTTTTCCTTTTCTTTTATAAATATTAAAAATACCCAAAATATTTATAAAAAAAATTTAAAAGTATTCTTCTTTATCCTCTTATTACATTTAATTCTTATCTTCTTTATCCTCTATTCCTTTTAATTCTTCGGCATGTCTTCGTATAACCATTTTGGTTGCTCGTATTGTGGAGGTTCGTTTAATGGTGAAAACTATCCGAGCTGTAGCAGTGTAGGATCCAGAGATGAGTTTGTCTATGACCCAAATCCTTATTCTTATAATAAAACACCGAACTTCTTTAACCAACCTCTACAATACCAATACGAGACATACTCGTGTGAATTTTGTAGAGGGAACTTTCATCCGGGTTACGATTGTCAAACAGGGAACACACCCGTCTTTGACCAGGGTCCCTGTTACAATCAAGACTTTGGATTTAACCAACCTCTACCTTATTCTCTGAGGCAGCCACATCTATTTCCTAGTGAAAATTGCGGGGTTCTTCATGAAAATGTTCAGTGTCAACCGATGAACCAAAATCATGATCTTAATTTTTGTTATGATCTGATTTATTCTGGTTTTGACCAATATCAACCCCCGCAGTTTCCTGAAATTCATCATCCTCCTCAAGCAACGGATATATAATTGTTGCAAGCTAGAGAAAATCTAATGGAAACCATTCAAGCCTTTTTAAAGGAGTATGATCATATACCTCCTGAAGAAAAGTGCATGGCTTTATTGCTAGCTGAGGAGAGATTTCTTCAAATTAAGAAAGTTATGGAAGAAGAGCAGAATCAACCTAAAGTTATGCAAGGATTGCTACTTAAGCTTATGAATGATTTGCAAATTCTTAAAGGAATTCAACCAAAGCAGGAGGAGCCGGCAGTTCAAAGTTTTACTCCATATGGGAATTTTTCCATGATCGACGATGTGGAAGTGTTAATGAAAGACATTTACACCTTCTTAAGGAAGTTTAGTCGTATACCTTTTAGAGTAAAACCAAAGGTTTTATTGATAGCTTGGGAGAGATTTGGCAAAATTAAGCATGCGTTGACGAACGAGCATTATCAACAAGAGGATATTCAAGAATTGACGAGTAAACTCCTTGAAGATGTACGAAATATTAATGAGGAGCTATCAGAATATATTAATTGTCCAAGCTGGAATCGTCCTACCTTTTATGATGATGATGAGTATACTGTTATATATAGAAAGCCTAAAGCAATCACTCCCGACTTACCAATCGAGGAACCCGATAACTCACTCATAATGGGGGACGAGCATTTTGACACTATTCCAGAAACGGAATCGGACGAAATAATAAAGTCTAGTGTTGAGATCCTTATCCCAATCCTATGTGAGCTCGAGGGTATTTCTGAAGATACGTGTGATGTGCCTGTTGGTGAAGATTCTTCTACTCTTGATGCTTTGAACGATAATTCTAAAATTTTATCCAATTCCAACAATGATGGTACTTCGAGTGGTGACGATGATTTTGAGGACATCGAGTACGTTAGCTTAGAAGAGGTGAATGATGTTGACCAAGAAGAGAAAGAGTTTGACTTAGAAGATATTTTTCAAATCCAAGACGTTATTCTTCGTGAGAAATTATTAAACGTCAAACATCTTATTGCTAATACCGAATCTTTGAATGAAAACCCTACTTTTGATCGTGTGCTCAAGTCTCCTACCTTATTTCCTATCCACGTCATAGATAGTGATTCATTCTTTGAGGAGTCCGATACTTCTCTTTCTCATTTGGATAATTCTTTACCCGAATTCAAGACTTTTAGCGATCATACGGAAGAGACAAGAAGTGGTAGTACCACTACTCATGTTGATAACTCTCTTCCCGAATATGATTCGTTTCTTTTTTAGATTGAGCCCGATTAAGGAGGGTTGACTAGCGTTTTTATTTCTGATAATTCAAATGACCATCTTTTAGAACTTCATGAGTTTGAATCATTTCATTTTGACCTTATGATGATTTGTCATTTCCTCGTCCTCCTCCGGAACCACCGGATTATGAGATTTGCTTAAATTTTGAGCCCAATACGGCCGTGATTAACAATTTTGATGAGCTTAATGAAGATGTATATTTTGACCTAGGGAGAGGTGAGATTAATGTTTCTCCAAATGTTGAAGATGACGATTCCTTCACATTTGTCATTCGGACTTTTCTCCCGTATCTCACCTACCATGTGGATTCTCCTTTACTTCTCTCCACCAGGAGTGAAGACACCATTTTTGACCCCGGCATCTCCACTTAAAGCCGGTGGCATCTCATCGGGATGGAACTTTCATGTGCTTTAATGTTTATCCAAACATTAATGAAAGCCCGATTGAGATTTTATTTTCCATTAGCTTCCCCATGGACAACTTAATGCGGGGATCGAGTCAAGCTATGTGACTCGGTTACCAAAAACAAAGCGCTTCGTGGGAGGACCCCATGCTTATCCATTTTCTATTTTCTTTCTAGCTTCTAATGTGTTGTGAGGAGGCTTGTACTCTTCCGATCTTTGTGTTTGTTGTTTGTATTTGTGATTGTTTGCAGGAATGACCCAAAATTTTCTGAAGACTCTCGTGTTCGGTGTTTTGTCCCGATCCACTCGAGCTTCTTAGCCTTTGCTTGCCATTAGTTTGGGGAAATTCAATATCCTAAAGATTAGATTTGCATATAGAACCCTTTAATATCAAGAATATGCATATGGAATTAGTAATGGGGAATCACACATTGAGGACAATTGTTTAAGTTTTAGTATGGGGGTAATCTAGCGATTTGATATGCCTGTAGGCCGTTGTTTTCACGTAATCCGTATATTACACCAAAATTTCAAAAAGCTGAAAAAAATTAAAATTTCAAAAAAAAAATAAGTGTTTGGTCATAATTTGACTTTCCTGCTGGTAGAATAAATAAATTTTGACCCATCGAAGGCATTGAGCTCTAGCTTGTTCCTTAACTTTTTAGGCTAAGCGTTTCCGCAAAAAGATCATGAGAATGAACAATTGATAGAGTTAAGTATGAGTGGGATGCTAAAACAAGAATTAGTGGAAATATAAAGGAGCTCATGTATGTAATATGTGACTTTTTCTCTCCTATAAGCTCCTAACCGACTATTCCAAAGACGTCTATTTTTTGAGATTAAACTTAAAATCAACAAATTTTTATAAAGTATAAATAGCAAAAAATTTAGTCTTAGTTCAAACTTATACTTGAATTTTTCAAAAAGAAGTCTTCTCTATACAAAATATAAAATATATAAAGAAAATGATGAAAAATAAAAAATATAATAAAAACTGTGGGCCTGGATAAAAAGTTTACCTACCTCTTGTTCGCACACACTACCTCTTGCCGGCTCACAACCGATGTGGTAGTCTTCTAAAGAAATCCCATAGTAAGAATTAAAATCCAAGACTGATAAAAGTTTGTTGCATCTTGCCGGCTCACAACCGATGTTGCAGCCTTCTAAAAGGTCGAAGGATACAATTTCATAAATGTTATGTTTAATATGAATTAATAAATAGATCTCTTTTTGTTAAATTTAAATATGCTTTTGAACTTTGACTATTTCATTTTAAGTTTTGAAATAAGCTATGCATATACGGGAAACTTGAGAATTTTTGAAACCTAAGGTCCGTGAGTCCCGATACTAGTCTCTGTGAGGTGTCAAAAGCTTGGTCACTTAGCCGCAAGGTTGGGATGTGCCGAGACGAAAGTCGCTACATGGGATGATCTCGCCTTCAAACTCATTATTATCGGGTGGAACGTGAAACATAGAATTTTGCAAAATATTGATCCACGGTTGAAATTCAAAATAGCACATTCACCTAAGATATAATAATTGTCGGGAGTGAAAAGTTCACAAGTTGCAAATATGAGTAGTGTTAGCATCTTAACTGATATTTAACAGTGATTTCGTTTTAAGCTTGGTTTGGAGCGAGTGAAAAGTCGAGAACGATAAATTTATCCTTTTTGGGGCATTCTCGGATCGAAATGCATCTTGTTCTATGATCCCTAACGGTTATGAAAATAACGAAAGTCAAAATTAGTTAGTTGCTGAAATAATAATAATAATGAGAAAAAGAGAAAAACAAAAATATTAGTGGTAATGAGAGTATATCTTCAATAATGGTAAAAATGGGGCTTCTCTAAACTCTTGATTCTTTAATTCACCCCGATGAACACTTAGCTACTTTTTGAGGTAATTAGTCGAGGGAGATTAAGATTCTTAGTTTTCTAAGTGCTTACTTATAGCATTACGTGAGGACACGCAATACCTTAGTATAGGAGAATTTGGTATGTGCTATTTTACACATACCTTTTACCTTGTAAAACGAACCCAAAAGACCAAAAACATAATAAAAATGGCAAATATATGCTTGTTTTTGTGTTTGTGTATGTGCAGGTATGGATATTAAATAAATGAACAAAATCAAAGAAAAAACGGACAAAGCCGGACACGAGAAGGAAAGAGTGCACAAGAGCCGAGAAGTTTTCTTCAAAAAGTAAATAAAAGGTCAACATTGGTCAACTCACAAAATGCCAAAACCCTCAAAATTCCCAAAAGAGCCTTATTGTTAAATTAAATTCACACAAAAAATCCTAAAAACCCTAACACCGTTATCTCCTTTTTATTAAAGAGATAACGGTTGTTATCTCTTATATAAAAACCTTTTACCATGTACCGGGCCCAAACATAGCCAAAGTCAAACCCCAGTTTAAGCCCCGGTCAAACTTCAAAAGATATAAAGAAAAGGGCGCGGGAAATCCCGTTTTACTGTTTACCTCCTTCCCCTAAATTACACTGCACCCATTTAACCCGCTTTAAGAACAATTAACCCTTCTAGAAGGAAAAGCTGACAAGATTCTGACAACTAGGGGAGCCAATCATATCTCAACAGTTTTGAATGTTTAAGTGCGTAGAATTGAAGCTATATCGTTGGACACGTGGAATATTTTCAGCGGATGGATCAAATTTATGCAAGTGGTGATCCGTGTGTACAAGAATGGAGGCATATGATTGGCTCAATTACTACCTAATGATTGGAACAAAATTTACACATTTTCCCCTCAACTTGGCTATAAAAATGAACCCACTCCTCTCATTTGGGGGGGGGGGGGGGTCGTGAGATTTGAGGATTAGTTTTTAGTTTTTTTTAAGTTCTCTCTAGTTTATTTTTAATGTCTTTTAGCTTATTTCAAATCTTGTAAACACTTTTTTTATTAAGTTTTTGTAATTGAATCTTTTTTAGTAGTATTTGTAACCAAGATATTTTGAGCTTATTGGAAGTAGTAGTTTGCTTATTTTTATGAATCTTTTGGTTCGATTAATCTCTTGGTATCTTGGCTTAATGAGTTTACTTATTAGATAATGCTATTTGATCATGTCTTATCATATTTGCTTATTTGTAATCAAATTTGTTTTCTAAAAAATTCTTGATACTCGTTTTTTTTTATTTGTTTGCTAGGGCAACGTTTGGGTTTGTTGAAAATTTAATGGGCCAGATCATTTGGTCAAATCGGGTTGGTTTGTAGAAACTAAAACTAGGAAATTCTTTAGATTTTAAATTGGTCAATTTTTGTTTAAACAGTAACAGTACACGTTTGGCCTTATATTAAATTTTTATGCCTTTGCAAAATTATATTGGGCCTTTGATGTTGAATCTTGGGCCTTCTGTATGGTTTTGTAATGAATTTGATTTGGGCCTTTAAAGTAATCGTAAGCTTAGTGCAATAAAATAATTATTATGAATTCGCAATTTGCAAGTTTCACTGTTAATAAGTTATTGTTTTATATTTGTTGTTGGTAACGGTGTCTACTCTTGAGGCGAGAGAGCTTAAGGGTTTTTTAGTAGACTGACTTTATTGTTGTTTTTAGTTAAATAATAGGGGTGGTAATTCGGTTTTATGCGGCGTCTCCAATTCGGTTTCATTTTCTACTCCCTTTTTCATTAATTACGTTGGATTTTTTTTATTTTATTGTTTTATTTTTATGGTTGGGTCTATTTGATTTATGCCTATGCTTAGTGTTCAGCTTTATTTTTAAAAATGTTAGTTTTTATTTCCTTATGAGAGGTGGTATAGATTTAGTGTGCTTGCTAAGTGATTAGTGATTTGGTATTTAGGTGCGGGTTTAAAAAGATTTAAAAAAAGATTTAGTCATTAGTATTTTCTTTTCGATTTTACATTCGTCATTTATTTTTAAATTGCGATTTAATTTCTTGCATTTATTTTTAATGCATTTTGATTTACTTGTCATTTTGATTAGTTTTAACCTAAGCCCGATTATATGAACATTTCACTGTCAAGAAGCAAGCATTTTAGTCATTTATATTTTTAGATCATTTTTAGTATAATCTTGTAGTTTTAAATACTAGTTTAATTTTTAGTAAAAAAAAATAGTTTAAAACCAAAAGTTTAGTTTCCCTTTTATATGATTTCCCTTTTAGTAGATTTAGAAAACCAAATCAAAAAAAACTTTTATGCTATTCAAGCTCGATTTACAACTTGAACATAGATTTCCATTCACCTCTCGTCGAGGAAACGACCCGTAAGGTTTTTGAGATATCGCTTTGGTTAAAAGCGTTTTTTCTAGAACCCGACAGAAATACTATACTATACTATAATTGTTTCTAACCTTATTATTACTTATATTATATATTATATATATTATATGTGTTGATTTGGACGAATCATTTTCCATTCACATTTTTGTCTTTCTAAAGTTGTGCACTTTTCTTAGCTTTCTCTAGGTAGTAGTTATGAACCATGTCAATTGAGCCTACATATTCTTTAGGTGACATGAAATGACAATGCTTTGGGATATTCTAGAGGGGCCAGGTTGCAATCACAATGGTGTGTCGAACTGCCTTTGTTTTCTAAGTTGAGGCAAAATTCTGTTGAGTGACTTTCGTTTAAAACAAACCTGCCGACACATAGTTTTATAACCGACCTATTTACGTTTGAAAAACTTCTTCATTTCAGGAGATGGGAAGTTGAAAAATGGAGTCGATTTTCCTAAAACTGATGGTTTTGGAATTCGTTGAGCATTGGTTGCCGAAAACAACAGATGGTTTATCCAAAATGAGTGTCTCCACAGGACTATCCCTTGCAGTTCTCGATGAAGGTTTCTTCACTCACTTATTGCTATGTTCTTGTCTTTGCATTTGAGCTTTCAAATCCATGTTATTTCATGATATTGTTCACGATTTTTCGAAATGCATTTGATCCGTTTTCTTTGCAAACTGAGTTTTTTTTCATGTGTTCTTTACATTGTTGTAAAGCAAGTTCAAGAGAAATCGAGTGTTTTTCAAGTTTAGAAAAACTTTTTAACAAATTATTATGAACTTCTTTGTTAACAGATTCAGTTTGTTTCGAAAGCTTTTGTGCAAGACATTCACATTCTTTGACTTTATGAAGATACAAGCATTGTAATTCAGCATAAGCATTTAAATCAGACAGAGAATGCAAATATGAACATGTAACATCTTTAGACACACACTCTTCGAGAAGTAGATCATATATGTTTGAAAAAATCAGCCTTTCTGATTCAAAGTTCGTTCAACCTCTCGTTTTCAAGGGATTTAACGTAATCAAAATCTTTTGCATTTCTGTTTTTATGTTCGTTGTTTCAAATCGAAAACTGTCATTTTGTGACTTTATTGAAAGAGGCATGAGTAAGGTTTTTATCAAAAGTTCCATATCATGAGCAGTTGGCACGCGAAAACAACTACTAGTATGTTTACGCCAAGTTTGATCAACAATTTCTATAAATTGATTGATGTTAAATGTCATGTCGTTAAAAACTTGTCTACTTTTACTAATGGATTTCGAAACGGGTAGAAAGGCAACGTTTTTAGCAAATGTTTGGTTTTGTTTCTAACAAACGTTTTCTCCACTTTGTTCTTCTATTTCTTTTTGCGCGTTTTTCCAATATGATAAAGATACTCTGTGAGGGTTTGCTTTGAAAATTTTCATAAGACTATTCTGTCTTGTGTAATCATATGGTTTTTAACTAATCTTTTATTCAATTTTGATCTAACTCTCATTTGCAGAGATCATTAGTTCTCTTCCCTACAGGGGTCAAATATCTGTTTGCATGATCAGGAATTATCATATGGATTTCATACAAAAGGGTTTTTCTGATTGAGCTTTCTTGGAAGGGTACCTTGATTAGCAAAGGTTAGTCTACCATTATATGTCGAGCATTTGGGTGCTAACATATGAATGGTCTGAATTGACTGATTACGAGTATAAACAATTTCGTTCAAAAACTTTAACTGTTTGTCCATTTCAATCATTTTGTCAATATCTTTTTCTTCCTTAACCTTTAAATCCGAAATGACCTTTGTGTTCTCTTTGAGATAACCTTCCAGTTGTGACCTTGTTAAAAGACTCTTTTGTCTAATTCATGTGTTCTGATTGAGAACTGAAATTCATAGCTTAGTTTCAACCTTCCTTAATTTCAATGTCTTTTAGAGCCTAATAGTCCTAGAGTTTTCATTTAACTTTGTCTGAGAATTTATAATCAATCGTCCGGTCTATTTAAAGGCTTTGTATTCTCAAACTCATTTATGTTTGTTCCAGAAGTGCAATCAGACAATATCCCGACAACATAATTAGCCTCCCCCAAAGCACTATTAGTGCATCATGGTTAGTTTTTGTACTTTTTCCAAAATTCTTGTGTCAAGATGCGTTGCTTTCTTTAATTGCTTTAAAATCGTTTTGTTTTCCTCAGTATCAAAAGTTAAATTTGAAATTAAATTAGCAAGCGCAACACGCTCATCATCACATTCTGCAGCATGTTTCTCAGAATGTTGTCTTTCATTGCAAACATATTCTTTTTCACATTGTTTGTACCTGTTTCCAATGGTTGTATCGTAGAACTTTATTCTGCAGGTAAGACTTTCCTGGAAATCTTTGCCATGAAATGAAACGTTAATGTGCTTCCAATTCCTACTTATCAAACTTCTTCATCTGATCAAATTACCACTGCTTTTGTTTTCTTCTACTGAACTTGTAATCCCGATGATTGTTGAACCTCTGATCCTTGCACTGTTGAATCGCAACTGTCTTTCACTCAACCTTTTCAACGTCATCTTAAGCTCTTGCTCATGACTTGCTCTTTCTATTATACATTGCTCAATGGAGTTCATGTTCTGGATGATTGTTTCCTTGAATGTTTGAGCTGTCATTTTAGTGTAATCTCTGAAGTTTTCTCTTACTTCTCGATCTGATGAAAAAGATCTTGAATAAATATCGAGAGGCTTTAACAAGTCAGAGTTAATGAACCTTTCAAACTGTACTTTGATCACACTTAGAGCGGATTTGGAATCCATCTCGTGAAGTGTTTCTGCATTGAGAAGTGTTTCTAAGTTATTCATGTGTTGAGATAACTGAAACTTGAAGGTTCTGACACCATCACCAAAGAGTTGTGCAAAAGCTTGTTGATACAATGGACAACCAGAGAAAGTTTGTCTTTCGAGAAGTTGGGTGGTTGATTTAAGTGCATTCAATTTGTTCAAGGAGTTTTCTTTGAAAATCTTTGCTTGCATCTGCAGTTTTTGTATCTCTGGTTCCTCTAAAACTGAACTCGAAGATGAAGTAACCTTTGTTCCCATTTTAACGTGAATTATGAAGTGTGAAAGTTGTTGGATCTTAAGTGGATGAGTTATGATTGAGGTTGTGGTTTTGAATACAATTCACGTTCACGGGATTTTACTCGTCTATGATCAAAACCAATAAATGAATTAACAGGATTTTATACGTACTTTTCTCAGATCCAGGTGTACCAACTGGTGGTGGTTCCATAATTGTTTTGGGGGCCGCCTGAACACTTTGAAGGCAGCCCATATTTATGGGACCTCCATCAGAAGGTGCCTTTTTCTGAGCTTTCATAAATTTTATTTCTTTAGTTTCACTAGATGATGCTTCAAATAAATTAAATCCTACACCTAATTTTTCACCGGAGGGTTTTTGATTACTTAACATTTCATTTAGACATTGTGTACTCTTTTCAATAATTTATCATATTCATTGTCTAAAGCTAAATCATCAATTGATGAATTTTCATCACTAAAGTAGGAGGATTCGGAACATACCTCACTTGATGCTTGAGCTACTAGACACATTTTGTTATTGACTTTCTCATTATCTTCTTCACCACTATCACTCCAAGAACCTCTGACAAATGCTCTCTGGTTCTTTTCTTTCGGTGGTTTTAGACATTCTCCAATAAGATTATTCGGGTCGCCACATCTAAAGCATTTTCTATCACTTTTACCGTTTTTGTCGTCTCGGCTTCTTTGGAATGTCATTTTGTCGTTTCGAGGTTGTCTTACGAATCTATATCTTCTCTTGAAGAACTTCTTGAAGTCTCTTACCGCCATGGCGTATTCTTCGTCTTCACTTCTAGAAGTCGAACACTCTTCATCCCTAGATTCTTTCTTAGCCTTTATAGCAAGAGATTTCCTTCAACTTTTGCTTTGACTATTTTAGAATCTTTCTTGATGATCATTTCGTAAACTTTGAGGTTCCCGATGAGTTCATCAAGAGATAGTGACGTTAAGTCTTTCGACTCTTCAATCGTCGTGACCTTTGCTCTCCATTTAGGATGTAGAGCTCTAAGAAACTTCCTAACATAATTCTTGCTAGAGTAACCTTCATCAAGAGCTTTTAGAATAGTAATAATAGTATTAAATCTAGCAAACGCACTATCTATAGATTCGTCTTCGGAAACGACGAATTGTTCATATTGTTGAACCAAAAGGTCGATCTTATTATCTTTGACTTGACTATTACATTGATGGGTGATTAACAATGTTTTCTAAATTTCTTTTGCCGTATTACACATGAAAATTCTTTCATATTCTTTTCTAGGCAAAGCATTATAAATAAGCATTTTAGCTTCGTTATTTTTCGCAAGTCTCTTTTTAAGATCATCACTTTGTTTTTCAAAAGGGATAACCTCATCTAATTTGGTTTTCGGATTTGGTTCAATAGGTTGAAAATCACCTTTGGTAATAACATGCCAAAGATCTAGATCTTGCCAAAAGTTCAATATAGACCCAACATTTGTCATAGACCCAATGAACCAATCATAGCCACTCATTTTTTCATTAAAAATAAAAAAACTCACTTTCCACCTCTTTTTTAAAAATTAAATATCTCACACACCGTTAATCGTTACGCAAAACAAAACATACCATCGCGACGAGAATTAAATTATCTTTTTATAGAGGGGCGACACTATATACTTTCGACGAACTTTTTTTTATGATTTTATGAAGTAATATACGATTTTATAAAATCATATATGATTTATGAAATGATCAATCTTGATCATGATTATTAATCCCTTTTGGGAGGTATTATTTTGTTATTCGTATTCTGGGTAGTTCGACTCGTGAATTTTAAGAAATGCCAAAAAACGAGTCCGACACGTCCGTTAATGTCCAGGTGAGTTTTGAAATGGTTTAAAGTGTAAATATGTCATGTAAATACTCTAGGTTAATGAAAAGTATTTTTAAGGTGAATAAAAATGCAAATTAACTTTGGGGCAAATTTTACGGTTGAGTTTTACGAGTATTTAAGTGATTTCGGCACGAAAAGAAAGACCTGACACCCATAGGATGCCTTGACCGGTTACAAGTAAGGGAAGGGAGACAAGATGGCATAATTTTAACTAACTTATCAAAGGATGTACATAAGATATTATTTTCTTCCCATAATCCTTATCATTTCATTTTCAAAAAAAACACACACCTAAGAGTGTGTGTGTGTTCGTCCGACCTCACCAACAACAATCCACCATAAAAATTCCAACTTAGATCGAGAACGTGATATTCCATGTTGATACTAGTGTTTGGGTATTCATTTAAACAACGTTTGGGTTGTCCGGTTCGTGTCGAAATATACATTTTTTAAGATTTTCTTGTAAGTTTTCAAATTTAAATTTCGTTTGTCCTTTTGGGTTTATTTTGATGCATAGATGTTAGTTGTACAAGTTGATCGTTGTGAAAATTGATTTTTGGAAGCGAAACGAAAGAAAAAGAGGGTGTTTGGTTCGTGTAGTAAGAGAAGGAAAAAGAGGGTTTTTGTAGTTTTGATGTCGTGGTCGTGATGGTTGAATAATATATGATGCTAGAATGCTTATTTTTGATAGTAGCTTGTATGGCTTATTCGGGCTTATTTTTAAGTTATTTCTTGGCTTATTTTGGGCTTATATGCCACGAAATCTTCCCAAAATCACTACGAACGTGATTTTGATTATTTTTGTGTTATGGCGTATGTTGTGGACTATTTTTGAGGCTTATGGTAGTAACCAAATGCGATACGTAGCTTATTAGCTTATTTTCAAGGTTAATATACGTATTTTTGAGCTGTTGGACTCACGGCCCAATAAGTCTATTTAAGCCGCGGCTTAATGGGAGGGCTTATTGTGGTCCGGATTATTTTATACTTATAAGTATATACTTATATATGTAAATGGACCTTGGTTTTGGACTTGGATTATATTTTTGACTTAATAAAAAGTCCTAATGGTACCCTTTGTTGGGCTTTAAATCCCATTAAGCGATATTTATGGTTATTCGGAGAATTTTGACGGACTTTTGAAAGTGAAAATGTATTTACGAAGTGATATTGAATGATATTTTGGGGGAAAAGTGTTGGTAAGCGTTAAAGATTGAGATTTTGGAATTTTGTCGAAAAGTGTCGAATTTGTGAAAAATTGTTGAAAATAAGGTTTGAAACCTTGGAAAACGTTGTATAAACATACGGGCCATGTCGAAATTTCGTAAAAAGTTTATACTTAGAAATTTTCTTAAAAACATGATTTTTGATTTTAAATAATAAAATAATATTTAATTATTTTATTTATTTAATAAATTCACTAAAAGACGAAAAATATAATTTTTCTCGAAACTTCTCTAATGTGTTTATTATGAGTAAACGTTTCATTTTCAACCGTATAATGATTATTTTGAAGTGTCTAAGGTTTACCGAATGGACTTGTCGAAATATATTTATAATTATTAATTATAAATATTTATTTATATTACTTATCTATTTTCTCTAAATAGTATAAGTATGTATTATCGGTGAATGAGATTGATATGATTGTAGAGTTAAGTCGTCAACCATCACACCACTAAACTGTTTTGGGTAATTGTACAACGCGTCTAAAACACTATCATCAAGCGTGAAGATTGTTTTGGAATTTGATGATTAATTGGGATATTAACTGGACTAGGTCGTGTGTGGGCGTCGTTGCATTTGCTTGTGTGATTGAGATTGGGTGCTAAAGACTTGCTTGAGGTGAGTTCTCGTAGCCCCACTTTTTACTCGTTTTTCTGTTGGGAGAAAATGATACTCAAATGTGTTTTGAAATGTTTGAATTGATCTGTGCGAAATATGGTTTTGTTTTTGGGACAAGTTATGTGCTTATGACTGCTATGTGAATATTATGTGTTGACTTACTTGCATGTACAGTGTTTGGCATGGAAAGGTTCTGTGTGGTACTTGCATGTGCTATGTTTGGCATGCAAAGTTTTGTGTGGTACCTGCATGTGCTGTGTTTGGTATGCAAGGTTCTGTATGGTACTTGCATGTGTTGTGTTTGGCATGCAAGGTTCCGTGTGGTACTTACATGTGCTGTGTTTGGCATGCAAGGTTCTGTGTGGTTCGCCCTAATATAGTGCTCCAGCTGGTAAGCCCTTTAGGTGCGTTAGTGATTTAAGAGTTGCGACTCCAGGTTTATTATTGGATGTTGAGATATGATTAGTGGGGATGCTATGTCTTGGATTGCTAGCATATATTCACTGTCATATAGCACTATTGTCCACTGTTTAAATATTGGCACAACTTTTGTGTTAAGGTCAAACCTACGAGCTCACCAACATTATTGTTGACGTTTTTGAGTATCATTTTCTGGTGAAGTGAAAGAAGAGTAGTTTGGTGATTGTGATAGCAGACTTAGAAGTATCCCGTGTGGATTTTCGTTTGAAGTCTTGCTTGCTTGTTGTTTAAATATGGTATTTGGATGTTTTAGATTAAGTTTGGATTATGGTCCCCTGTGTGGGCAGTTGAATAAGTGTAAGAGATTGTGGATTTTAGTAGCGATTTGGGACATCACTTAAGTTTGTTCAAGGTTGATGGTCTTCATAGCACTTGGTTTGGTTATGCAAGGTAGTTATAATCTATTTTTGTATCTTGTGTTTTATGAATTGATCATTATGTTGCATTCCCGAGTTTTCGCACATTGTCGGGGTTATGACCTGTTTGGTAATCAGAGCCTCGGTTTATAGAGATACTAGCGTGGATTGGGCCTTCCTGACAATTAACTAAGATCGTCGTCTTGTTGGTATAGGAATCTATGTGCGCGTGTGTTCCGTTTTGGTGTGCCTTTGTGTGTTTACCGGTTTTTGTGCATTAGTTATGTCATGCGTTGTTAATGGTGTGGGTTGTAATATTGAATATATGATGGGAAATGATGTGATTATAAGTACAGTGGGGCCAACGTAGTTATAAGCGTATCACAACTCACTCATACTTAGTAATGTTGTTCACACAAATTGATGTTGACACCGTAGGGTGATGTTATGTGTATATCAGTATATATATAGTGAGATATTCTATATATATATATATATATATATATATATATATATATATATACATACATGTATATATACATATACATTCTTATATTATATTACATACACACACTCCACACTCATATATAATATATATATATTATATATATTAAATGTATATATATACATTTATTACGGTATATTTATAGATACAATTTTACATATATATATATATATATATACATATACATATATATATATACATATACATATATATATATACATATACATATACATATACATATATATATATATATATATATATATATATTAGTCTTCCCACTTACCTAACGTTGCTCATGTTCTCCCTTGTGTAGATAATGCCGCTAAGAATGAGGACCCGAAGTGTTGGCCGGCCTGCTGCCGAATCATTAGGAGGGGGAACGGGTGAACGGGTTGGTAGAGGTGGAAGGGGTATAAGACCTAGGGAAGGTAATGATGAACGTGTTGATGAATTGAATGGTCAAGGAAATGACCAAGGTATGGGAGCTAATGGGGGTGTAAAGGGAGTCAATGGGAATGTAGAGGGAGCCAATGGGGGTGCACCTGACTTCTCAACGATCATTGCCCAACAATTGCAGAACCTCTTACCCGCCATGTTGGCTCATGTTAGTAACCGAGGAAATGTTGGAAATCATAATGGTAATGTGGTTAATGAGAACGTTCAGGAGAACGTTGGGAATGTGATAGTGAATGGTAACCGGGTAGGTTGTTCATATAAGGAGTTCTTAGCTTGTAACCCTAAGGAATATGATGGAAAGGGAGGTGCTGTAGTTCTTACTCGTTGAATTGAGAAAATGGAGTTTGTGCATGATATGAGTGGTTGTAGTGTTGACCAAAATGTGAAATACACTGCTGGTTCATTTGTGTGTAAGGCTTTAACGTGGTGGAACTCTCAGATCCGCACGCTAAGCCGGGAAGTTGTTGTTAGTATGTCATGGAATAACTTTTTTGCTTTGATGATTACAGAGTTATATTCCTAGTAATGAGATGCAAAGTTGAATTGAGTTATGAAATCATGACATGGTCGGAGGCTGCGGCCATGCGCGTTATACTGATAGGTTTCAAGAGTTGGCTTAGGTTAACTCCCTCATTTGGTAGCTCCTGAGACGTCCGGAATGATTGTGGGTATGTGTATGGCCTTGCTCCACATATCCGTGGGATGGTGCCAGCAATGAAGCCAAAGACTATACAAAAGGCTGTGCAGATTTCTGGTGCACTGACCAATGAGGCTGTAAGAAATGGATCAATTAAGAAAGTTAAGAAAAGAGGAAGTGTGGGGGAACCTAGCAAGGATAGGATTGGGAGGGATGATAATAAGAGGACAAGGACTATGAATGCTTTTGCTACTACTGTGCACCCTGTAGGAAGAGAGAATGCGGGTACTTGGCCCAAGTGTACCATCTGCAACTCCTTCCACGCACCCGGTAGGCTTTGTCGCATATGCTACAACTGCAACTGCCCGGGTCATTTGGCAAGGGATTGTAGAAGTGTGCCAAGGAATGTGAACCTTGTTAATGCTAGAAACCTAACTGTTAGGGCATGTTATGAGTGTGGTAGTACCAACCATGTCAGGCCAGCTTGCCCTAGGTGGAATAGACCACAAGGACCAAGAGAAAATCGTCCAAATCAAGTTGCTGCTAATAACGGGGGTCAGGGTCATGGAAACCAAGGGAACCAGGCTATGGGTAAGGCATTCATGTTGGGAGCAGAGGAAGCTCGCCAGGATCCGAACATTGTGACGGGTACGTTTACTTTGAACAATCATTTTACCACTACCTTATTTGACTGTGGTGCCGATTATAGTTTTGTTTCCACTACTTTCATACCTCTGTTAGGCTTAGAGCCCAGCGACTTAGGTTTCAGATATGAGATTGAGATAGCTAGCGGGAAGCTAGTAGAGATTGATAAGGTTATTAAGGGTTGCAAACTAGAAATCGAGGGCCATGTCTTTGACATTGACTTGATACCTTTTAGACATGGGAATTTTGATGTGATTATAGGTATGGACTGGTTGTCTAATTATAAAGCTGAAATAATTTTCCATGAGAAGGTAGTGAGGATACCACTACCGGAGGATGGCAAGGTGCTTAGAGTATTAGGAGAGAGACCGGATGAGAAAGCGAGATTTATAATGGGTATTAAGAAACAAGAAGAGATTGTTGTGGTTAGAGAATTTCCTGAGGTATTCCCAGATGATCTATTTGGATTACTGCCTATTCGGGAAATTGAGTTTCAAATTGAGTTAATCCCTAGAGCAACGCCGGTAGCAAAGTCTCCCTATCGTTTAGCACCTTCTGAATTGGAGGATTTGTCTGGACAACTCAAGGAACTCCAAGACAAAGGTTTCATCTCGGGACCCAATTCATCGGCCTTTGGGGAGCGCCGATATTGGTTGTTAAGAAAAAGGATGGTTCTTTTAGGATGTGTATTGATTATAGAGAGTTGAACAAGTTGACTGTTAAGAATCGTTATCCACTTCCTAGAATTGATGATCTATTTGATCTATTGCAAGGGTCATATTTTTTCTCGAAGATAAATCTTAGATATGGATACCATCAGCTAAGAGTGCATGAGGATGACATTCGAAAGACTGCGTTTAGAACTCGTTATGGACATTTCGAGTTCACTGTAATGCCCTTTGGTCTGACTAATGCACCGGTAATATTTATGGATTTGATGAATAGAGTTTGTAGGCTGTATCTTGATAAGTTTGTGATAGTGTTTATAGACAATATCTCAATCTACTATAAGACTCAAAAGGAGCATGTAAAACACTTAAGGTTGGTCTTAGAACTACTCAAAAAGGAGAAACTAGATGCTAAGTTTTCTAAGTGTGAATTCTGGCTAAGAGAAGTGCAGTTTCTTGGGCATGTGATAAATGGTAATGGGATTCATGTAAACCCTAGTAAGATTGAAGCTGTTAAGAATTGGAAAGCCCCTAGAACTCCGATGGAGGTTCGTTTGTTCTTAGGATTATCTAGGTATTACTGTAGGTTCATTGAGAACTTTTCTAAGATAGCTAAGTCTCTTACTATCTTGACTCAGAAAAGTAAGACTTTCGAGTGGGGTGAGGAACAGGAATTAGCATTTCAGACCTTGAAGGATAAGTTATGTAATGCGCCTGTTCTAGCTCTCCCTGATAGACCGGAAGACTTTGTGGTATATTGTTATGTGTCCGGGATAGGACTAGGCTGTGTGTTAATGCAAAGAGGTAAAGTTATAGCCTATGCGTCTAGGCAGCTGAAAATTCATGAAGAGAATTATACTACCTATGATTTAGAGTTGGGTGCAGTCGTGTTTGCACTTAAGATCTGGAGACAATTTATCGGTTCTTTTGGGACAAGAGTGCATCCTATAAAAAAACCCGACCATAAGCATATCTTTAGTCAGAAAGAATTGAATATGCGACAGCGTTGTTGGATAGAGTTGTTTAGTGATTATGACTGTGAAATTCGCTACCATCCTGGTAAGGAGAATGTGGTGGCTGATGCCCTAAGTAGGAAGGAGAAAGAGGTAAAGCCAAGAGAGTTAGAGGCTATGTATATGATCATCTGCCGAGTATCAAGGATGGGATACTGGCGGTCAGGGAAGGGGCTGTGGATGAGATTTGCTGGATTTGAGTAGAAAGTTTGGATGAGATGATTAGAACAAATAATTGATGGAACTTGTCTAACCATGGATCGTATATGGGTACCTTTTTGAAGGGTTGAGGTTAAGGAAACCCTGATAATGGATGAAGCCCATAAGTCGAAGTACTCTGTACACCTAGGTGTTGATAAGATGTATTATGACTTGAGAGATAGGTATTGTTGGCCTAGAATAAAAAAGGATATAGCTGAGTATGTTAGTAAGTGTTTGACTTGTTTGAAGGTTAAGGCTGAGCATCAAAGGCCATTGCTTGCTCAGTAACCTAAGATTTTTATGGACAATGGGACGGGATAGTATGGATTTTGTGGACAAAGTTGGACTTGGACTAGTTACGTGGGCATGACACAATCTCGGGTCAATTGTGGACCGATTCTTGACAAGTCTGCTTATTTTCTACCTATATGTAAGGATTATAAGATGGAAAGGTTAGCTAGATTATATTTGAATGAGATAGTTGCTAGACATGGTATGCCGATCTCGATTATATCGGATCGTGATAGTTGTTTCACCTCAAGGTTTTGGCAGTCAAGCAAGAGGCATTAAGGACTCGTTTAGACATGAGTACGGCTTATCACCCTCAAACCGATGGTCAGAGTGAGCTTACTATTCAGACTTTGGAAGACATGCTTAGAGCGTGCGTCCTGGACTTCGAGGGAAGTTGGGATGTTCATCTTTCGTTGGTTGAGTTTTAGTACAACAAAAGTTATCATTCTAGTGTGAGATGTGCTCCGTTTGAGGCATTGTTGGTTAGAAGTATCGTTTGCAAGTATGGGGGTGAGGTAGGAACATGTGTCATTTGATAGGACTTGAGTTAGTTGCAAGAGATTCTGAGAAGATCTCGAAGATTAAGATAGAATTAAGGTTTGCGCGTGTTAAATCGTTAGAAAAGTCACTGTTTGATAAGAGGGGATGCCTGTCGGTTTAGTGTAGGTGACTATGTCTTGCTCAAGTGTCACCTTGGAAAGGTGTGGTACGCTTTAGGAAGAAAGGGAAGTTATCACCTAGGTTTGTTGGACATTTAAGATTATTGAGAAAGTAGGCCCTATGGCCTATCGTAGATTTGCTGAGGAATTGATGGTGTTCATAACTCGTTACACGTGTCGAACCTTTAAAAATTTAGCTGTTTGGCTGATCCAACACTTAAAGTGCCTTTGGATGAGATGCGAATTGATTGCTAAGTTGAATTTTTTGTGGAAGAGCCTTGGAAATTGGAAAAGTATTTTTAAGGTGAGTAAAAATGTAACATTTAACTTTAGGGTAAATTTTACGGTTGTGTTTTACGAGTATTTAAGTGATATTTCTACACGGGAAAAAGAAAAGAACGACACCCAATATGGATGCCTCTTGACGGTTACAAGTAAGGGAAGGGAGACAAGATGGCTTAATTTTAGCTAACTTGTCTAAGGATGTACGTAAGATACCATTTTCGTCCCATAATCCTTATCATTTCATTTTCAAAAAAAAACTAAGAGTGTGTGTGTGTGTGTTCGTCCGACCTCACCAACAACAATCTACCATAAAAATTCCAACTTTGATCGAGAACGTGATATTCCGGGTTGATACGAGTGTTTGGGTATTCATTTAAACAACGTTTGGGTTGTCCCGTTCGTGTCGAAATATACATTTTTGAAGATTTTCTTATAAGTTTTCAAATTTAAATTTCGTTTGTCCTTTTGGGTTTATTTTGATGCATAGATGTTAGTTGTACAAGTTGATCGTTGTGAAAATTGATTTTTGGAAGCGAAACAAAAGAAAAAGAGGGTGTTTGGTTCGTGTAGTTATAGAAAAGAAAAATGAGGGTTTTTTAATAGTTTTGATGTCGTGGCGTGATGGTTGAATAATATATTGTTGCTAGATTGCTTGTTTTTTTATTGTTAGCTTGTATGCTTCATTCGGGCTTATTTTTAAGCTATTTCTTGGCTTATTTTGGGCTTATATGCCACGAAATCTTTCCAAAATTACTAGGAAAGTGATTTTGATTATTTTTATGTTATGGCGTATGTTGTGGACTATTTTTGAGGCTTATGGTAGTAACAAAATGCGATACATAGCTTATTAGCTTATTTTCAAGCTTAATATACGTATTTTTGAGCTATTGGACTCCCGGCCCAATCAGTCTATTTAAGCCGCGGCTTAATGGGAGGGCTTATTGTGGTCCGGATTATTTTCTACTTATAAGTATATACTTATATATGTAAATGGACCTTGGTTTTGGACTTGGATTATATTTTTAACTTATAAAAGTCCTAATGGACCCTTGTTGGGCCTTAAAGCCCAATAAGCGATATTTACTAGTTATGATAATTTTCATAGACTTTTGAAAGTGAAAATGTATTTACGAAGTGATATTGAATGATATTTTGGGGGAAAAGTGTTGGTAAGCGTTAAAGATTGAGATTTTGGAATTTTGTCTCGAAAGTGTCAGTGTGGGGAATTTGTGAAAATTGTTGAAAAATTATCGTTTGAAACACTGAAAAACGTTGTATAAACATACGGGCCATGTCGAAATTTCGTAAAAAGTTTATACTTAGAAATTTTCTTAAAAACATGATTTTTGATTTTAAATAATAAAATAATATTTAATTATTTTATTTATTTAATAAATTCACTAAAAGACAAAAAATATATTTTTTCTCGAAACTTCTCTAATGTGTTTATTATGAGTAAACGTTTCATTTTCAACCGTATAATGATTATTTTGAAGTGTCTAAGGTTTACCGAATGGACTTGTCGAAATATATTTATAATTATTAATTATAAATATTTATTTATATTACTTATCTATTTTCTCTAAATAGTATAAGTATGTATTATCGGGGAATGAGATTGATATGATTGTGGAGTTAAGTCGTCAACCATCACACTAATAAATATTTTGGGTAATTGTACAATGAGTCTAAAACATATGCATCAAGCGTGAAGATTTTTAGAATTGGATGATATTTGGGAATTAACTGGACTAGTCGTGTTTCGCGGGGCGTGTTGCATTTGCTTGTGTGCTTGAGATGGGTTTGCTAAAGACTGCTTGAGGTGAGTTCTCGTAGCCCCACTTTTTACTGGTTTTTCCGTTAGGGGAAAATGATACTCAAATGTGTTTTGAAATGTTTTGAATTGATCTGTGCGAAATGTGGTTTTGTTTTTGGGACAAGTTATGTGCTTATGACTGCTATGTTAATATTATGTGTTGACTTACTTGCATGTACAGTGTTTGGCATGGCAAGGTTCTGTGTGGTACTTGCATGTGCTATGTTTGGCATGCAAGGTTCTGGGTGGTACTTGCATGTGCTATTTTTGGCATGAAAGGTTCTGTGTGGTACTTGTATGTGCTGTGTTTGGCATGCAAGGTTCCGTGTGGTACTTACATGTGCTATGTTTGGCATTCAAGGTTCTGTGTGGTTCGCCCTAATATAGTGCTCCAGCTGGTAAGCCCTTTAGGTGCGTTAGTGATTTGGGAGTTGCGACTCCGGGTTTATTATTGAATGTTGAGATATGACTAGTGGGGATGCTATGTCTTGGATTGCTAGCATATATTCACTGTCATATAGCACTATTGTCCACTATTGAAATATTGGCACAACTTTTGGGTTTAAGGTCAAACCTACGATCTCACCAACATTATTGTTGACGTTTTCGAGTATCAGTTTCAGGTGAAGTGAAAGAAGAGTAGTTTGGTGATTGTGATAGCAGACTTAGAGGTATCCCGTGTGGATTTTCGTTTGAATTCTTGCTTGCTTGTTGTTTGAATCTAGTATTTGGATGTTTTGGATTAAGTTTGGATTATGGTCCCCTGTGTGGGCAGTTGAATAAGTGTAAGAGATTGTGGATTTTAGTAGCGATTTGGGACATCATTTGAGTTTGTTCAAGGTTGATGGTCTTCATAGCACTTGGAGTTTATGTAAGGTAGTTTTCTCTATTTTTGTATCTTGTGTTATGATTGATCATTATGTTGCATTCTCGAGTTTCCGCCATTGTCGGGGTGCGACAGTCAGCATCTCGCATCAAACATTTGTTGCTCGCACTCCTTAACAGAACGGCGCTGTCGAAAGACGAAACTGGACTCTAGTGGAAGCTGCCCGTACAATGTTGATATTTTTAAAAGTTCTATTATTTTTTTGGGCCAAAGGAATAAATACAGCTTGTTATACCCAAAACCTTTCCTTGATCCGTTTCCGATACAACAAAATCCTATATGAGCTGATGCACGACAAGAAGCCGGATTTATCATTTCTTCATGTCTTTGGTTCACTATGTTATCCGACCAATGACAGTGAGGATTTAGGTAAACTAAATGCAAAGGCCGATATAGGTATTTTTGTTGGTTACGCGCCCGCAAAGAAAGCTTTCAGAATCTATAACAGGAGAACCCGGAAAATTATGGAAACTATTCATGTGACGTTCAATGAGCTGACAACAATGGCTTCTAAACAATTCGGTTCAGGACCCGGGCTTCAATCTATGACTCCTGCAACATCTAGTTCGGGACTCGTTCCAAACCCTATTCCTCAACAACCTTGTAATCCACCAAAAAGAGATGATTGGGATTGTTTGTTCCAACCCATGTTCGATGAATACTTCAATGCTCCAACTATTGCTATCTCTCCAGTTCTAGTGGCTGCTGCACCAAGAGCCGTTGACATAGCCGATTCACCTGTGTCTACGTCAATTGACCAAGATACACCATCAACAAATATCCCATCAATACAAGAACAAGAACATTCTCCAAATATTTCTCAAGGTGTTGAAAAATCACCAAAAACACCACATTTTCATGATGATCCACTTCATGTGCGACCATCCTACACTCCATTAGAACTTATTGGTAGATGGACTAAGGATCATCCAATAGCAATTGTGATCGGAGATCCTTCTCGCTCTGTCTCTACGAGAAAGCAACTCGAAACTGATGTCATGTGGTGTTACTTTGATGCCTTCCTAACTTCTGTAGAACCAAAGAACTTCAAACAAGCAATGACCAAACCATCATGGATCGATGCAATGCAAGAAGAAATTCATGAATTTGAAAAACTACAAGTTTGGGAATTGGTGCCGTGTCCAGATAAAGTCATGTTGATCAAAACTAAAGTGGATTTACAAGGTCAAGACAGAAAAATTTGGTGGGGTACTCAAGAACAAGGCTAGATTAGTTGCTTAAGGATTCAGGCAAGATGGAGGAATAGACCCTTTCTTTGGGATATCATTTCACGGGGTATTTGCAAGAATAGAGGCCATCCGTATCTTCGTAGCAAATGCCGCCAACAAGAATATGACGATCTTCCAAATGGACGTCAAAACGGCTTTCTTAAATGGCGAGCTCAAAGAAGAGGTCTACGTTTCTCAAACAGAAGTATTTGTTGATCAGGACAACCCATCGCATGTGTACAAGCTTAAAAAGGCCCTTTACGGTCTCAAATAAGCACCATGTGCATCGTACGACATGCTGTCAAGTTTCCTCATTTCACAACATTTCTCCAAAGGTGCAGTTGATCTAACACTCTTTACAAGAAAAGCAGGAAACGACTTATTTCTGGTACAAATTTATGTTGATGATATAATATTTGCATCAACTAATACTGCTATGTGTAATGAGTTTGCTAATCTGATGACCACTAAGTTCAAGATGTCGATGATGGGGCAGATGTCATTCTTTTTAGGATTACAAATTTCTCAAAGTCCTAGAGGCATCTTCCTAAACCAATCAAAATATGCTTATGAAATTATTAAAAAATATGGTTTGCTAACTAGTAATTCTGTAGACACACCTATGGTGGAAAAGAATAAACTAGATGAAATCTACAGGGGACACCAGTTGATGCTACACTTTACCGTGGCATTACTGGATCCCTCATGTATCTGACATCTAGTAGACCCGACCTTATCTATGCAGTCTGCTTATGTGCTCGGTATCAGACAAAGCCTACCGGAAGGCACCTACATGCGGTTAAATGGATCTTTCGATACCTAAAGGGAACCATTAACATGGGTCTCTGGTACTCGAAGGATACTGATATGTCTCTAACAGTATATTCAGACGCAGATCACACGGGGTGTCAAGACACTAGACGCAATACATCAGGAAGCGCTTAATTCTTAGGTGAAAAACTTGTTAGCTGGTCTTCCAAGAAGCAAAAGAGCACTGTGATCTCGAGTACAGAGGCTGAATATATTGCCTTATCGGGGTGTTGTGCTCAAATACTATGGATGCAGTCACAGCTAACAGATTATGGGTTTACATTCAATAAGATTCCTCTGTACTGCGACAACAAAAGTGCGATTGCTCTATGCTGCAAAAACGTTCAACACTCTAGAGCCAAGCACATTGATGTACGCTACCATGTTATAAAGGAGCAAGTGGAGAATGAAATAGTGGAACTATACTTTGTTCGGACGGAATATCAATTGGCTGACATCTTCCCCAATCCCTTGCCACGAGAAAGACTCAACTTCTTGATCGAAAAGCTTGGTATTAGAAGCATGTCTCCGGAAACGCTAAAACGTCTGATAGAGAAAGAGGACGAGTAATGGTGGTAACTCATGGTATATCCTGTGTATTATATGTATATATGAAAACATAAAAACCCAAAAATATTTTTCATTTTATATAAATTTTTCAAAAAGAAAATATAAAAATATAAAACCAAAAAAGAAAATACAAAATTAATAAATTAGAAAAATACAAAAATAGGTTTTCATGACATGTCTTCTGAAAATCGATAACATTTATGGCGTTAGAAATGTCATTCAATAATGATACGAGGCTGTAAATGAAGTTCGAGTAGAAGTTCAAAATGTTTTAAAACATGTCAAATGGCTTGCTATTATATCCGATAGCAACCCGGTCTTTAATTTAAAGGCAAGTATTTTAAAAAGAAAACTTGATCTCTCAATGAGAAATTATTTTTTCTCGGGAATGAATTACTTCATATTCATTCAAAGGCTTGTGTTTACTTTGCAACCCAACCAGTGCTTCCTTTATATAAATTAATGTACGTGTCAGTGTATTTCTTTGTCAAAATAAGAGAAATCTTATTTTATGGTGTTGATTTTTGAAAAACAAAATAATTGTCTTTCAGTTTCATTAGAAAATGAGTTTTCAATACATTTGACCACTCAAACAACGACTACAGCTCTTTAAATAGAACACGGGTCATTGTTTGAGGCGGAGAAAATGTTAAATTTCTTTTTCAAAATCTTCAAGTAATAAATGGAAAAAAGTTTAAAAACATAGGTAAATTTAAAGGTGGGTTAATTAATTTTAACTTATTTGAGCATTATATGTTATGTGTTTATACCTTTAGGGATTTGATAGCAAAATCTTTAGGCTTAGTCTAGTTTATAATAATTTAGGGACTAAAAGTGTTAAAAGTGAAACTAGTTTAAACCTTAAGAAATGTTATTAAGTAAAATGCAAAAGGGTAAACACTTGAGGGGGCCTTTGTGCCAAGCTTGAAAAGATTTAAACACAAACACCCCCTTACCCCGTCACTCTCACACACAAACACAAACACACTCAAAGTTTTTTGTTCCCCCCCTCTCTTCAAGTTCGTCACCCACAAGATCATCTTCAAAACGTGAATTTCAAGACTTAAGGTCAATTACAAAAGTGTTCCTTTCCATCTAAACAACTAATATGCAAAAGGAATTAGGTTGCATCATGATTTTTAGCTCAAAATCCCTAGAAATTGGTTTAGGGTTCGTGAAAATAAAAAGTGGACCAAATCACAAATTGATTGATGGGTTTTGATGGGTAAGGGGTGTAGAACTCAAGTGTATAATAGTTTTACATGAGGATAACATATGATTGCTTTATACTTGATTCTTTTATTCAAAAAATTGGGTTTTAGGGAAAGACTTGAAAAAGTTTGTGGGTTTGTAGTTAAGATGTGTTAGTATGCCTTCTTGAATGTATTAGAGTAAGAATATACATGTCTTGAATGAATATTTTGTGAGCTTGGGTAAAATGTGTGATAGTTTACTCGTCTTGTACTCTAAGTGAATTTTTTTGTGGTTGATTCATGTTATAACTGATATATGATGTTTATGTATGATTGGTTCATGATTGTGTGTATTCTAATTGCCTGAAATTTGAGGTTTGTGTAAATTCAAAATATATGGGGTGATTTATACATATTGGATATAAGGGGGTGATTTATACACTCAAGACATAGAGGGCGATTTATACGTCCAAGTATAGGGGCGATTTATACATCCACTATAAGGGCGATTTATACATCCACTATAGGGGCGATTTATACGTTTTCCTATATGGGGCGATTTATACATATCTTCTATAGGGGGCGATTTATACACTATTTTTACTAGGGGCGATTTATACACTATTTTTTTCATGGGGCGATTTATACACCTAGTCTAGGGGGCGATTTCATAAATTAGATTATAAAGTAGGATTTTGCCTAATTTTTTACTTGATAACTTATTTAGGAGAATTCCATCTGTAATTCATATGTAAGTTCTAAATTGACTGTGTTTGAACAATTGTTAGTTTGTTGACCTTTAAGTTGACTTTCTAATTAATGTATGTCGTCTTATGATTTGACTGAATGCCTGATAAAATGTGTTAAATCTATCCTGTTAATGTTTGTAAATTACTTCTCTAAGTCTATACCCATGGAATCCATAGATCGATCCAAGCTTTAAAATACAGTATATTTTAAAAATCTTGAGTGACCTTGGCTCCTGATACCAATTGTGGAAACTAGAAGGGGGGTTGAATAGTTTACAGGTTTGTTTTACGTTTTAAAAGTTAGCTTTCAAAATATTTAGATTCGAGTTGTATGTTTAACCAATTCACAATATGAACAAACAATATAACAATCTAAACTAAAGCTAAATAACAATGACAATAATATGAAGAGATAAGGAAAGGAACAATCAAACCAAGACGCCAAGATTTTATAGTGGTTCGGCTACGAAGCACCTCTTCGCCCTACTCCACTCCCCGAGTATCCTACTCGAGATTTCACTATGTCAACAAGCTCCCTTTAGGCGGAGAAAACCATTTACACGTCGCTTAAGTTATTTTCCGACACTAAGCTAAATGTCGAGTCCTAATCTTAGCTAGAACCAATCTACCACTTCACAATCAATACACAATCACTAGATCTACACTATCGGATTTACACACAATCCGAATCACACAAATACACAAGATAATTTCAATAGAGATTTGATACTTAGAAGAAAAAAAGGAGAGATCACTAAGTAACAATTCGTTTCTTGGCGAATACGAATGTACTTCTCTTGCACTTGAATGACAGAGAAGAGATGAGAAGAAGAGATTAGATCACTTGAAATAAGATCTAAGAATGTTAGTGATCAAAAGATTTAGAGAGAGAAAGAAGATTTTTAGAGAGAGAAAGTTATCTGAAAATTTCGTGCAAAGAGGTCTGATTTTCTACAAGGAATGAAACAGTATTTATAGGCAGGAAAATTCAACGGTCACTGGGGGCAGTCCAGGCGGTCCCAGATATATAAGGGGGCCGCCCAGTAGACTACGCTCCCTTTTTTGTCTTTTTGTTGGCAAGGTTGTATCTGGTGTGAAAGCTTCCGTTTTGGAGGGAAAATTTGAATTTCAAATTTTAAGTTTTTAATAAAACTTTTCTTTTACTTAGAAAATATTTTGTATAAATAATTTTGTGAAATTCTTTTGTAAAAATGTAATGGATAAGAGAAAAATATTTTCTTGATCACTAATCATTCTTAATGATTTGTTTGTTCATACCTTAAGTGATTATTAATCTTAGAAATGGAATTTTACGATTAATAATTTGTAAACGTTTAATTTTATCGTAAACGTTTTTACATTTTGTTATTATCAAAACGTTAAGTGGTCGAAAAATATAAATAACGTTTTTAGACATTATTTGTATTAACAACCGGTTTTTTGTTTATTTTTATTTTTGATTATGTAAGCAGCAGCAAGCACAACCATTTCGGGATTTTTTTTCGGGTTCGCGTTTTATAAAAAAGAAACTCACTAAACTTCAACTTTTATTAAATAAACACATAATACATCAAACATAAACTACGTGAATCACAAAGCTAATACATTTGAGCGATTTATTCATCCAAAATATAATAGATTGGATAGTGAGGTCTTATTTGGAGTCTCCGAACCTAGCTTGTTCATCTAGAGCGATGTCTTCATCGGAAAGTAAGATTGTATAACCCGCTTTCGCCTTGACATCGCGTAATTGTCCTTCGACCTCTAAACAATCGGCTTCAAGTTTATGATGTGTGCACAACCAAGTTTATGATGTGTGCAACACATCGACTATGATAAAAATGCCGTCCAAAGGTAGTTGGTATTTTAGTATTAGTTTAGTGGCGGCATTTGTATTGTTAGAAGCGTTATCAAATGAGATTGAAAAAAAATCTTATGTTCTAATTTAAACTTTTTGAATACATCTCATAACTTACGAAATAAATTCATACCCGTGTGAGGATAATCAAAGTTTTCAAAATCAATCGTACGCTTCATCATTTGCCAAGTTGCGGGATCAACCAAATGCGCGGTAACACAAAGGTACGAACCAGGCAAACCATGAGGAGCCGACCAAACATCGGTTGTTAAGTTTACATTTGTATTTAAATTTTTCAAAACCGTTTATTAGTTCGAGTTTAGCCTTTTTCCACATTCAAAGTGCATCATGTCTAAGAGTAGCACGACTTACTTGAGTATATCACGGATAAAGACATTTTTGAACGACGTTAGTTAATCTCCGGTTGTCGAAGTGGTTGAACGACAAAAAACTAAAAAATACTAAAAAAACATTTTCTTTGAAAAAAAAAAAAATATCACAAATCTTGCAAATTGTTCTCGACACTTATCCGCCTCATATGTAAAAAGACCCCCCTCTCGTGACATAGATGATTGACCCACATCCGGAGCGGTTTTTAGTGCTTGACAATACTTTTTTTCGTAATGTTGCTTCAACGTCGAGTTGGATAAGTGACTTATAAACTTACCGCAATGTTTACAATGAGCCTTCAAACACTCACCCGAAAACTTCACGAGATTGTGATAATGCCAATTTTTGGGTTTCAGGTTGTTCTAAAACCTTAACAATCTTTGGTTTATTTGAAGAACCTATACTAACGGAAGTTGAAGAAAATTGAGTTACCATTTTGTGAGTGTTTAGTGAGCGATTTGATTGTTTCAAGAGTGTTTTTGAGAGTGTTTGATTGTTGTAAGTAAACCCAAGTCAAGATGGGTATTTATACTAAAGTTAGAAGGACTAAATGGTGCATTAAAGCAAAAAAAAAAGGTAAAAAAATGGAATGTTACCTGCAATGTGCAGGTTTTTTCACAGTGGCAAAAAATTTGCAACGGATATAAACAGGTTACTAACCAGTTATTTTAGGTTCGGTTAGGGTAACCGGTTGGGGAAAAACCGACCCGACCTGGTTTTCTAACCGGGACATATATAAACCGGTTACTAACCGCCGGTTTTTTCCCTAACCGGTCAGGTTAGGGTCAATAACCGGGGTTGACCGGTTTCGGTTTCAGTTTTTTCCCCACCTCTAGCTATGAGATTATTCAAATAGAGAATTCGATAATCACACCTCAAATTAAAATGTCTTTTACAAACCCTAATACAATTATAAACCCTAACCTTAGTGAAAATTCATCAAATATTGATAAAAAAACATGTTGTTGAAGGTCATTTTCAAAATGCATCGATGTATATACCCAGAGATTCACAGAAGTATAATTCAGTTTGCAATGATGTTAAATTGTTAATGGTCATGGATTTTACTTTATTTAATTATAATAGGGTGTATCTAATTATTTATTTATAATGTAATATTATAATATTTTTTATGTTGTTACAGATACTCGTGTAAAACGACGGTGTATAACGGCAAATAATTATACGTGTGAACGGTTTTGGTGTGACTCTTGATGCAACATTTACTGATTTAATTTGTTGTAATTGCGAGAAAATAGTTTATGAGTTATAAACGAAAAATAATAGATGTTTAAGGATTAAATAATATTCAAAATATCAATTTAATGGTGGATGTTGTTATCAATTTTTTAATCAAAAGCATTATAGAGTTTATACATTACTTAAGTTTAAGTATTTTAAGTTTAAATAATGCATGTGTATATATTATCAAGAGTATAGATACATAATCACAGTTAGATGTCCAAAACAACAATGTACATCAAGTGGTCATGAAAAAGACCAAAACTAATATTGTTGCATGAACAAGTTATAATAATAAAAGTAAACGAGTGGTAAAATATAATGGTATGAGGAAGGGTAGGGCTGTAAATGAACCGAATGAATACGAACGAAGCCTTGTTTATGTTCGTTCGTTTAATTTTAGCCGGACAAATAAACGAACACGATCGCTTAAACGAACGAATTTTCTTGTTCATGTTCGTTTATTAAGAAATAATGTTGTTCATGTTCGTTCATTAAAACACTAAACGAACATAAACGAACTGACATAAATAAACAAAAAATATACAGAATATAGTGTTTTATAAGTGTTGTTTTGTTTAAGTAAAGAAATTTTAAAACTATATAATAAAAATATACGATTAACGAACATAAACAGATATATGATCATAAACGAACGAATAATCGGACGTTCGCGAACATAAATGAACGGACAAGATTTTTATTCATGTTCGTTCATTTAACTAAACGAACGGAAAATGTTGTTCATGTTCGTTCATTTAATAAATAAACGAACATAAACGAACTTTTTACCGAACGGTTCATGAAATGTTTCATGAATGTTCACTTCGTTTACAGCCCTAAGGAATGGTGAAAAAGGAAAGAGGTGCAAAATCAAATCAAATATTATCGTCGTCATGGTCATGGTGAGGTACCACACAGGATCCCTGCTAACAGACTCTCATTCCATTACTTGATTTGCCAACTTCTTTTCTCCAACTGAAAGTTTGTTAAAACATTTTGTTTTTCTTTTATGTAAAAACATTCTTTTCTATACGTTGGATATTATGGGCACGTTTTGACGAGTAATGAAAAAGGTTATTTATAGTAATGATCAAAATGTTTAATGTTTGGCCTAGTAGACAACATATAATCGTGTGATTGACAATTTTATGGGCAAGTCGTATCGGCAACGGCGTCGTATTAGACTAGCTTAAAATGACAAATGTTTGAACGCCCATTGTATAAAAGGGAAATAAGTCGAATAAGTTGAAAGTCTTTGAAATTACATGAACAATTAGAAACTCCTAACCCAATTTGTCAAAAATAGAATCAAAGTATTAGTGTTTCGGCTTCGATAGATAGAATTGATACGACATCTATGAGACATGATTAGAATCCCGTGGATTAGTAGGTTAAAAGGTCGGAAATCATGGTTACTCAGAAAAAGAAAAACAAAATTCAGTACCATATAACACTCATTGGACATGGCACCAAACATATATTTGGTACTTTTAACCAGTGTTCTAAAAGGCGCGCCTTTGCGGCGTCAAGGCGTCGCTAAGGCGTGAGGCGTGGCCTCCGCGTTACGAAATGGACCAAGGCGTCGACTCTGGGCGTGGCGTGAGATGAGGCGTGAAAAGGCGCGATAAGACGGGCAAAGGCGTGAGGCGTGGCGAGTTTTTTAGATTCAACTATGAAATTTTTATTTTTTTATAAAATAAAGAATATTACATGTAAGGATAGTTTCTTAACTTTATTTCTTATGAGAACGCTTTATGTAAACTAAGTATATATAAAATAAGATAGAAATATTTCATATTTTGTGACGCCTTAAGCCACGCCTTAAAAACGCAAAGGCTTCGCTTTAGCCGCTAAGGCGTGAGGCTTGATCATGCCGCCACGCCACGCCTCACGCTAATTAGAACCTTGCTTTTAACAAAAAGAAGATTGCATATATATCTTTGCATAAACAATATCGGACATTACAAACCATCTCCACAAGACAGATGAAGCATAATAAATCACTAGCCCTACGCAATTATGGATTAAATTGGCTTGACGAGGAAAACTTTAGTATGATTCAGATTTAAAACCTTGTTTGGTGCGTTTGTTAAAACTAGCAGTAGCAATTAACAGTAGTAGTTAGCAGTAAGCAGTTCACATAAAAGTGTTTGGTAGAGTAGATATAACTATAATTTTAATGTGTAAAATGACGTAATGCTAAATGTTAAAAGCTTATTCAAAAAACATTGAGAAACTATCGTTTTTTTATAGTTTTATAAATGCTAACTGCGTCTTTTCCAGACAAACTTTGTAATAATAATGTTCAATGCTAATTGCTCTAAATTTTTATCAAAAGCTTTATGTCAAACACACACTCAATAATCCTTTACCATTAAACCCTTTGAGCTAAAATTAACAAATTGCAACAATTTTAGCAAAACTAATAAAAAGTTTCCAAAAAGTCCATAGAAAGTACAGTACATTTCTATAAACCATCAAAATATTTTTAGGACACTTATTCCCCATTTCATTTCAAAAAATCTATAAATACAACAAATTTTCACAAATTTCACTTACCTTCATTTCATCTTCATACCATCATTTATTTATAAAAAAGGAATCTTCCAACCCAATATGCTTGATAATTCTGACATGTTTGAACCCAACACTTATAACCAGCTTGATCCAAACACATTATCCCATCTCCTTAATAACCTGCAGCAAGAACAACAACAAAACAAATAACTGGAACCATACAACATAATAATCCCGACTTACTAAACCTTATCAGTTACCAAGTTGTTATCTTCTATACAGTTTTCGACCCAAGTTCTCACATGGCCCACCCAAACAAGTAATTGTACAATGATTCATCATGGTTCATTTAATAGGAATGCATTGCTATTGTTGGTGTTACGCAAAATGTTCCGTTTAGTCGTGAGCTTTTGCATAATGGGTTTAGTTTAAATGGATGTAACGCGTCGATTTTTGGTGAAATGGATACGGAAAATAAAGGTGGTGGTTGTGATGGTGTTTTGGAATTTGGTAAAAATGATAATGGGAATAATAATAATAATAAAAATAGTGTGAAACATAATTCAACTGATAAACATAAGAGGCAACAAATGAGTGGAAAGTTTGATGCTTTGTTGAGTTTGGTACCTACTCCTGCTAAGGTATGTTTCATCAAGTTTTTGTTTTTGATATCATGACCCATTTACGAGTGAAATCTCAGGCTACTCCACAGACCGTCCGAAAAGACCCTTTTTCTTGGGTGTGGGTGAAATCTCACCCGAGCCACCTTTGGTGACCTGACAAGTAAACCTTAGACTCAATAGGGAGACCATTTTAATGTTTAATGTTGGTTGGCTGTTGGTGTATTTGTGGGTATGGTGTGGAATATGAATAATATTTGTGTCAGTGTTATGTTTGGTAAAAATGGTTAAAATAATGTGTTTTAGAAAGGCAACATATTTTCTGATGTTCATATACCAGCTAGTATTAGGTAAGTTTAATGTTACCATTATTAGTAACAATTGACTGTTTGGTGTTGTAGCGATTGGTAAGTTTAGTTTAACGTTACTACTAATGGTAAAAATTGAAAGTTTATTGTTGTTGTTATGGTTGGTGAAACATGTATTGTGGTATGTGTATTTTAAGCAAAAGATTTTTTTTGAGTAAGTATAGTTTAAGCAAATGAATCATAATTTTTGATGGGATTTTGATTCTTTTGGGTATATGATTCACTTGCAAGCTGTTCTGTTATATTGCTTGCTGGTTTATTGTGATTATGAACAACATGTCTGAGAATTTTACTTCACTTTAAGAAACTTGATTACTTTAAAAAATTGCATTTCGATTCATGTAAATTTTTTTTTATGGAATTACTTGTGAAATCATATGATTATGTAAAAAGTATGCAAATTTTCTATTACTGTGATATAAGATGATTATGATATCAGTTGAGCATTTTGGTTCATTTAAAAATTAAAATCTGTTTTCTTGCTGTACTACATGTTGGTCTGCTGCGATTATGATTTATTATGAAAAAACAGGAAATTATAATTAGACGCTTTAATAATTTGATAAATGTTATAACATCAGATCATTTGATTCATTATTAACTTATTTTCTTGCTGCAATAAAGACTGATCGTGCAACAGTGGTTGGTACGGCCATTAAATACATAAATGAGCTCAAAGGAACTGTGGAAGAACTCAAACATTTGGTGGACAGGAAAAGATGCAACAGAGGTAGGATGAAAAAGCACAAAACTGAAGGCGACTCAACTCTAGATGTCGAAAGTATTTACACAATGAGCAATGGCGTAGTTGGTGATACTACTCATGATCAGCAAGCCTATAACGGCAATTCATCTTCAACAATGCGGAGTTCAATGGTACAAAGGAAATCAAAGCACACTGAAATCGATGTTCGTATCATTGATGACGAAGTTACAATCAAATTGGTGCAACAAAAAAGGATCAACTCTTTGTTACTTGTTTCTAAAGTCCTTGATGAGCTTCAGTTGGACCTTCATCATGTTGCTGGTGGACTTATTGGTGATTTTTATAGCTACTTGTTCAATACCAAGGTACTAACTTTTTAGCCCATCTTGTGCATTAAGGACTTGTACAATACAACCCATTGGTGTAACTTTTTGCGGGTGTTAGCTAGTGTCAAATGAAATGTAAATATGTTGTCTTAAACCTGATTGCCACGCCAAACCCTTGTGAAAGGAAGGTTTTTACCCGGTTGGAGCTGTGTGTCGATGGGGTTCAACCAAGCCGGACCAATATTTGAAATAAATTTGTCTAGTTATGGAAAGTTTATACGGTATTGAATGACATGTGCAGATATGTGAAGGGTCCTCTGTTTATGCAACTGCTATAGCCAATAAGCTAATTGAGGTGGTGGACAAACAATATGCAGCGATCCCAGTCACTTCTAGCTACTAGGTCAGAATTTACAACTACTTTTTTGCATAAAGTACATACCACATAATAAAAAAGACAGGCGTTACTACATTTGGGCACGCATATCTGCCTTTATCTTTCTGTGAGCTTTATTGTTTCATATTTTTTGACTAGTTGAAAACCAAAACATGTTTTTCTATGAACAATTTGTTTAGAGATAAAAAATCAAGACTCGTATTTATAATAAGGAAATGTTTTACATATTGCATTCTTCTCATTCATTGTAGAATTTTAGTTCAAGTTCAAATTGAAGTCTTTGTCTACTGAGCAAGATCATGTTATTACTAAAAAAATGACAAATGTTTTTGTTAATATATTTTGCAGGTTATGGGGAATTATATGGGCTTAGATACTAACAAGTGTTGAAGCTATTGGAAAAACAAGCAGAGCTAATAGGGTGGAGATCTTCAGATAAATTAGAGTTTAAGATGCGACTAATTACTGAGTTAACTATAAATATATGCAGGTTTATTTTGAGTATTTTGCAATTATATATGAACGTGACTTCTGAGAATAGGGGTTTATGATATAGCTTATATTACATGAACTTCATGAACTTATGTTAGTTTGGTTTCTTGACAATATGTTATACTTATTGATGACTATTGACTTCGTTTCATGCTTAGATGTTTGCTTTATAAAACTAAACGAATTGGTAACTTCGTGTTGGTAGTTAGGGTTCCCAATTCAGGGTGAAGATAATCAATAGTTCCGGCCATTTAATCTCATAACCTCCTTCATCAATGCATAGTGGTTACATGACCATAATCATGGTCATTAAGTCAATCTTGAAACCGCCCATCAATAGATCAAGACGACTACAAATATTATCCAAAGAAATTAGATATTGATTAGCGAGAGCGCTTATCAGCATGCTAACTTAAGTGTATTCGCCTATAAGTTATTCACATTGCCGATTAATATCACACTTGCTGATGAGTACTCACTAATCGAGATCCGGGAGAAAGAAATCCATATCCTTCTAATAGTAGCAGACTATGAAGTTGAAAAGAGAAGGGGAATCAAAAATCTTGATCCATGGTCCCCTGGGTTGAAGTTGAAGCAGATGTCCAAAGGTGCATTTCTTGATGGAATGAAAGAAATGCCGACCTATAATTCTTGGTCATGAAGTGGAAAAGAAAGAAGTAGCATGGAAAGGAGGTGCGCTGGAAGTGTAAAGATTTTTTATTTCAAAATTTCGTATTAAGATGGATTTGATTTCAAGCCTTCTCTTTGCTTTAAAGAATTTCTCTGTCTATCTATCAGTGAAGACTCGAATTTAGGTTGGCATTTATTATGTAATTCTGCTCTTCTTCTTGAAGTGACAAAATTCTTCATTTATGTCAGGATTTCTTTTAGATATGATGGAATTGAATCGTCGATTCAGCAAACGCTAATGAATGAGTGCGGGAGTGGTGGGACTTTAGTGGTGTATGCATCCGTACTTTCAAATACCATATTCCAAGTATACTTGATCCTCAATCTGAACTATCTTTCCAAACAACTCCTCTCTAATTTAGTACAATTACTTTTGCATGTTAAATTACATAAAAATAACCAGTGCAGAAATGGAAAAATATCTTGAGATTGAATTTCTACCTTAGTCACATTTCAATTACAAATATTTGAGAATTTTGGGTGTTCGAAGAATTGAACCATTCAACCTCCACTTTGGAATAAATGATGATAAATAAACATAAGTTTTCAAACACTTAACACTCCTGACATTATACAAACCATGTGTCCATATCCATTTCATGAATGTTTCAAGATCCAAAAGCCGAAAGTTCTCTGAAGCAGCAAAAACTTCACATTCACATTGGTAGTTCCCTTTTTATTCATGCACCTGCTCTCTTGCACCTTTTCAAAATTTAAGATATTAAGAAGAAAAACCCTTCATTCTCCATTTAAGCAGGCCCGAGCACATCTTTGGGATGACATGTAAAACATGTGCTCTAGGGCACTGATCATTAAGCCTTTTGCATTGAATTTAGCTCTCAAGTTTCCCTAGGAGGGAATTGGGTGTCTTAATGCTTAGTGACTAAGTTGGACTTTAAATCATCACTTTAGACCCTTTTTCTTGGGTGTGGGTGAAATCTCACCCGAGCCACCTTTGGTGACCTGACAAGTAAACCTTAGACTCAATAGGGAGACCATTTTAATGTTTTAATGGTTGTTTTGCTGTTGGTTTATTTGTGGGTATGGTGTGATTATGAATAAAATGTGTCAAGAGTTATGTTTTGGTAAAAATGGTTAAAATAATGTGTTTTAGAAAGGGGCCTTCTATTTTCTGTTGTTTCATATACCAGCTAGTATAATAGCAAGACTATTGGAATTAGTAACATATTTTCACATTTTAACAATCATACTAATTATAAGGTAGGTTTAATTTAACGTTACCACTAATGGTAAAAATTGAAAGTTTATTGTTGTTATGGTTGGTGAAACATGTATTGTGGTATGTGTATTTTAATTAAATTTTTTTTTTGATTCACTTGCAAGCTGTTCTGTTGTTATATGGTTTGTCAGTTTATTGTGATTATGAACAACATGTCTGAGAATTTTTACTTCACTTTAAGAACTTGATTACTTTGATAATTGCATTTTGATTCATATGTAAATTTTTTTTTATGGAATTACTTGTGAAATCATATGATTATGTAAAAAGTATGCAAATTTTCTATTACTGTGATATAAGATGATTATGATATCAGTTGAGCATTTTGGTTCATTTAAAAATTAAAATGTGTTTTCTTGCTGTACTACATGTTGTTCTGCTGCGATTATGATTTATTATGAAAAAACAGGAAATTATAATTAGACGCTTTAATAATTTGATAAATGTTATAACATCAGATCATTTGATTCATTATTAACTTATTTTCTTGCTGCAATAAAGACTGATCGTGCAACAGTGGTTGGTACGGCCATTAAATACATAAATGAGCTCAAAGGAACTGTGGAAGAACTCAAACATTTGGTGGACAGGAAAAGATGCAACAGAGGTAGGATGAAAAAGCACAAAACTGAAGGCGACTCAACTCTAGATGTCGAAAGTATTTACACAATGAGCAATGGCGTAGTTGGTGATACTACTCATGATCAGCAAGCCTATAACGGCAATTCATCTTCAACAATGCGGAGTTCAATGGTACAAACGAAATCAAAGCACACTGAAATCGATGTTCGTATCATTGATGACGAAGTTACAATCAAATTGGTGCAACAAAAAAGGATCAACTCTTTGTTACTTGTTTCTAAAGTCCTTGATGAGCTTCAGTTGGACCTTCATCATGTTGTGTGGACTTATTGTAGATGATTTTTATAGCTACTTGTTCAATACCAAGGTACTAACTTTTTAGCCCATTTTGTGCATTTAGGACTTGTACAATACAACCCGTTGGTGTAACTTTTTGCGGGTGTTAGCTAGTGTCAAATGACTTGTAAATATCGGCATAAACCCTGAATTGGCCACGCCAACCTTGTGAAAAGGGAAGGTTTTACCCGGTTTGAGTCTGTGTGGCGATGGGTTCAAACCACGCCGGGCCAATATTTGAAATAAATTTGTCTAGTTATGG